>CM054057.1:376674417-376793322 GCA_028641055.1 Alopecurus myosuroides | reverse complement strand
TGGTCAGTAGCAACAATTTGTTGAGACTTAAGTACAAAAGAGGGAGTTGCATGTAGATATATTATTCCATGATCTTTCTTTCTTGTTAGCTCATAAGCTTAATATTCTCAAATAAGTTTGATTGCACCTTCAAGGAAGATTGCATGATTGGCTTTATCATATTATTTTTGTTTGTTTTACTTCAATTCTTATGTTTGCTACCCAACCTTGCTAGCCAAAAACCTATACGGAGAGGGAATGCTTCTCGTGCTTCCAAACCTCGAGCACCAAAAATTTCCATTTTTGTCCACCATACGTACCTATATCTGGTATTTCACCGCCACTCCAAGTAAATTGCTTGTGTGCTACCTTTAAATCTTCAAAATTACACCTCTTTTGTGCTCCTGTTTTAGCTCATGCGGACACAAATAGAGAATCTTTATCTCACTTGTTGATTGGATTTCACACCCTGGACTAGTGTCTTCATCCGCTTATCCAAATGGTAGAAGAACTGGCAGAGGGGTTCCCAGCGCCAAATAATATTACAAATTCTCTTCACTATTTTGCCCCTGATTTATCAGTCAAAGCATAATTGTGTAAACATAAGATAAAGAGGGATGACCTTCTATACCAGTTGCGTCCTTCAATCGGAGCCGCTCTTGTGAAGTCTAGTTGGCTTGTGATGTACTGTATTTTCTGTTTGCTATTCGTTGACATAAACATACACCTCTCAAAATTAGACACTCCTACATGGTTTGTGATTGTTGGCAGGGACCCGAGGATTCGGTTAGCCATGGTTTGTGTAAGAAGGTTGGGAGGAGTGTCAACCATTTTATAGTTCTGTTTTACAAAATAAAAGCTCTAGCACATGAGTGATCAATGCTTCCCTCTGTGAAGGGCCTATCTTTTACCTTTATCTTGAGTTAGGAAACCTACTTCTTTCTGTCTTAAGCAAGCATTTGAGTTGTTGTGATTCATCCAACTATATGTTGATTTACTCAATCATGTTCTTTATTCTTCCTTGTTTCTACAAATACTTTTATCTGTTTGAATACCACTTTGAAAGTTACCAATGTCTGCAAAGAGATCGTTATAATTGAGCATGCTAAACTTTGCAATATAGCGCTAGTATAAAGACTCTGATTGAAAGATAAGTACACTGTTAATTGTTCTCTGACCAAGAACAAAGTTTGCCTTTACCAATTTTGATTTACTTTTTGCACCTTTATTGTTCCTCTACTTGTTTCAAGTTTGATTATATGAGAGGAAGTTGCTGTCTAAAATGACTTGTTCCTTGTTAGATGTGATGCCTCTTGTCCTTATTTTATTTCTCGACACCTCACTCCATAAACCTATGGTCATGTTTACTGAATTCAGTTTCGCTTGGGGACAAGCGAGGTCTAAGCTTGGGGGGGAGTTGATACGTCCATTTTTCATCACTGTTTTATATTGTTATTTTCTGTTATTCATCGATATATTTCATGTTATGATGCATCACTTATGTTATTTTATATTATTTTGCATGTTTCATAATTTTTGGAGAATAAACACCAGAACCAGAAATCTGATTAAAAAAGCAACGTCAGGATACCCTATTTCAGAAGATCGGAATAAGAGGGGGGGACACCGGAGATGTCTTAGAAGTCCATATGAGGGAGCCAACCACGAGGAGAGACGGAGGAGGGCCACCAAGGGCCCACACCCCTTGGCCGCGCCGCCAGGTGGCGCGCCCCCCTTGGCTGCGTCGCCAGGTGGTGTGGCCAACCCGGCCTCTGGTCAACCTCTTTTGTGTAGGGAACCCTAAGCCCCAGACGATCATCGAAGAATTATTCTGCCGCCGCCTCGGGGCGGAAAACACCAGAGAGAAAAGCTCTCCGGCAGGGAGAAATCTGCCGGGGAAATCCATCTCCGGAGAGGGGAAATCATCGCCATCGTCACCGTCATAGCTCCGGGCATCATCAAGATCGTCATCATCGTCATCATCACCACCAGCACCATCACCCTCGTCATCCACCTTCATCCCGCTGTAACAATCAGGGGCCTCTATCATTGTTTTACATTGATGAGGACATCCCTAGCTCTTCACCTATTGTTACTCATGAGGATGTTCCTATACAAGCTAATGAAGTAAGGATTGGTCCAATGACAAGATCAAGAACCAAGCTATTACAACAACAGGTGAATTCACTCCTACTTGAGTATAATGTTTATGATTGTGAGAACTTTATACTACCTAAGTCATTGCATTTATGCATTCTCAGGATTATTGATAACACAAACATGAATGGAGATCATGGAGAGGAGATACACATGGATGGATATGGACTACAAGGGGAGATGGAAAACAAGTGATAGCATGGTGAAAACAACAAATAACAAATGTTATGATGACAAGGGGATGGTGCCTCCACAAGGTCAAATGCACTAAGTGTGGAAAACAATGCCATTATGTTATTCCACACTCATAGATGAACAAGGCAAGAGGAGGGCACCCACAAGGAGTATCTATGCGCCATATACAAGACCTAGTTCAATTAGGATTGGTTTGTATACCAATATGGCCGCACCCCTTGTGTGGGGGTCGGTTTGTATTCACTTGTGTTAGGTATAGGAGTCCTAGTCCAATTAGAAGTGGTGCTTGCGCAAGGAACCTCCTTGTGGCCGCACCTCCTCTCTTATATACCCCCTTGGGCGCATAGGAGAGGATAGACTACGTTAAACCCAAAAACCCTAGACCTCTAGATTGAAACTGCTTGTAAGCCTTTCATCTGGAAGTTCATCTGCAAACTTTACGTGATACCTGCTGTTCCACTGGGAATAAGACGGTACAGAACCACTTGTAGTCGGTGGATTACTTGTGCAAGAGTGTGGAGTTGAGAATATCCTTGGGGTTGCTATCTTTTGCATTGGCATCAGGGATCAGTCGGGAGAGTTCTTAGTGGCGCACTAGTTATCATACTGGAGTTATCTGTGAGTTCACTGAGAAGATTGGGCCACCCCTTATCATCTTGGTATCAGATTTACAGGTTGCCTCGGTGAGCTATCAAATTTCCCTTTAGTTTGAGTGTTTTTATTACCTATCCAGAAAATTGCCCCACAAAAATAGTTTTAGTTCTTGTCATAGCCTAGATATCACCTTATTTTTCAATTACTAGTGTTGTTTTTGTGTTAGATTTGTGTTGCTTTTTATCTTTTTAGTTTTCATCTTTTCGGCTAGGGTTAGGGTTCTTTGTTCCCCTGGTCGAAATTCTATAAAAAACTACAAAAAAATCTGCTGCTAGTTACCTTGTGTTGATCAAATCTGAGTCCACCTCCAATTCCTACCGCGGCAGAGATTTGCTCGATTTCCTGCCGTGCCGCAACCCTAGCCGCACTCGGATTCCACCCGCAGCACACTTACCAAATCGCTCCCGCCCACCGCATCACGCTTACCATATTTTCCCTCGCGCACTGCCGCGACACGGATTCGCCCAAAAACGCTGCCGCCACTTCCTCGCTACCGAGCCCTAGTCGCTCTCGGATTCGGCTGTAACGCGCTTACAAAACGCCCCCCGCGCGCGTAACACAGCACACCACCGCAAGCACAGCGCGCTGCCGCGGCACGGAAACAGCGCAAAACGCTGCCGCGCTCTGTTGTCTACACGTAACACGCGCGCGCACTGATTTTCCGTGTAACACTGTTACCAATTGGCTGTTTGGTGTCCTGCGCGCTGCCGTGGCACAGAAAACTGCCTGTTTTGCTGCCGTGAGATCTTTTTGCTGCCGTGAGCGTTTGGAGTAAGCATTTTCACCTAGATTTTTTCTGGTTTTCTTTGTTTTTCACTATTTTCTCACTAGGACCAATACATCCATATCTTGTGAACCTTAGCCACAACCTTTCTACAGCATTTTAATAGGAACTTGCCCACAAGTATAGCTATTTTTGTGCTCTGACAGGCTGCTCATTTTCATCACCACCATTGTGTTCACTTGTTTATTGGTTAATATTGCTCCTAGATTAGTGTAAGGCCATTGGAAAAATACAAAAAAATATAGAAAAAGCAAAAGTATAAAAAAAAGAGAAAAGAGAAAAAGAGCAAATTGCAAAGAGGCCATATCATTACTATTGTTTACTAGTTGAGCTTGCCATTGTGACACTTGGTTTTTCATTGAGCAATCTTGTGCCTGTCAATTAAGAGCCTAGCTAGTGACTTCCTAGTGCATTGCAAAAATTCATCCATATATTTGCTTTGCCACATTTGTCTCCATTATTGTGTGAGTTTCCTTGGGTATTTTTATATCTTCACAAAGACAGCAAATATGATTTTTACTTTGGTGATTGTTAGGTATCCATACCAAGACCCACTAAATAGCCTTGTTTGCTATTGTGAGAGTTAAAAACCTGGGTATTCTCTTCTTCACACCAAAGTACTTTAATTGCCTCTACTTGTGGTAAGTATCTCTATTCACTTTGGAGTGGTAAGATATCCTATTGTCTTGCCAGATTTTTTAGTGAGTTGTGAGAGGCACCACAACCTATACTTGTTTCTATTACAATAACCTACTAATGGATCTTTCTAGTGGTGATCTTGTGCAGCAAAAGAAGGACCATAAGGAGGGAGTTAATTGGAGAGAGTATGAGGCTCTTAGGGATGTTTTGGCAAAGGAGATATTGGACAACCATAATGGACTCAAGCAATTTGTCCAAGATGCATGTGATCCCTTATATGAGGCTCTCCAAGCTATGGAGACCAAGATGGAGGCCACTCACAAATTGGCCGAGACTAATAGAGGGGAAGTGCAATCAATCAATGACTCCATTGCTCAAATGACTACTACCCTTGCTGGACTTCAAACCATGATTCAAGAAAGATTGCCTCTTGTGGATGATGACAATTCTAGTGTCCATAGTGATGCTAATAATGGTTTAGAAGCTTTTGGTGCAAGGAATATTAATCATGGCCGAGCTAGAGGAGAAAGAGGGCCATGATGGACATCAAGGCCGAGCCCCTAATTTTGCTCCAAGGAGAGTGCCCAATAATGTGATTCAAGACAATCCGAGAGAGGATGGGTTTGAGTAAGCCAAAATTCTCAATTCCTTCTTTCAGCTTTGATACTATGGATGTGGAAGAATATTTGCTATGGGAATTGAAAATTGAGAAGCTATGGAGAATGCATGAGTACAATGAGGATAGAAAGATCAAGTTGGCATCTTCTGAGTTTGATGGATATGCTCTTAGATGGTGGGATAATCTTGTGAGAAAGAGGCAAGAAGATGGAGAATTACCCATTGTCACTTGGAACACCATGAAGAGAGTCATGAGGGATAGATTTGTTCCACCAAATTACATAAGGCAACAATTTGATCAATTGCAACAATTGAGGCAAGGTACTATGAGTGTTGATGCTTATTATCAAGAGATGGAGCTAATCATGCAAAGGGCACGTGTGAGAGAGCAATTGGAGCAAACAATGCAAAGGTTCCTTTCGGGTTTGAACTATAAAATCAAGGGAATTGTTAGGCATCATCAATACAATGATATACATGAGTTGCTACATCATGCAAGGGAGGCCGAAGCACATATTATTGAGGAGGCAAAAATTACTACAAGGACAAGAGCTAGATTTCCCATGAGATCATCTTCTATGCCTAGTGCACCTCCTCCACCACCACCATCTTCAAGTTTTCGAGGTGCTAATTCTTCTAAACCCGAGCCTAGTACCTCTATTGCAAAGAAACCATCACAACCTAGTGTGAGTACCACGGGTTCAAGTGCTTCTACTTCAAGGACTAGAGATATTTCATGTCACACTTGTGGAGGAAAGGGGCACTTCAAGAGGGATTGTCCAAATACAAAAGTGATGGTGATCAATGAGAACAATGAGTATGAGACAGGTGATGATGTTGATCCTAATGACATTGATGATGATGATGGCTATTTGAGTGATACTCCTTTGGATGCTTATGCTACTACTATGCCATCTATTATTTGCACACAAAATTCATTGAGTGTGGTGCCTACTCCTGAACATCAAAGGTGCAATTTGTTTCAAACCAAAGCTATTATTGGTCCTAACATGGCTTGCAAAGTCATTATTGATGGAGGGAGTTGCAGGAATTTGGCTAGCAAAGATCTATGTGCAAACCTCAATTTGAAATACATACCACATCCTTCTCCTTATCATATCCAATGGTTGAGTAGCACGGGACAAATGAAGGTTTCTTATATGGTGAGAGTGGAGTTTCAAATTGGACCTTACAAAGATATTATTGAGTTTGATGTGGTTCCCATGACAGTTTGCCACTTATTATTGGGAAGACCTTGGCAATTTGATAGAAGTGTGAAGCATGAAGGAAGAGCAAATACTTATGAGCTATATCATCATGGGAAGACTATTATTTTGAGGCCTATGACTCCACAACAAATTCTACAAGAGTCCCAATCCAAAATTGATAGGAAAGTGGAAAAAGAAAGAGAGAGGGATGAGGGAACACCAAAAATACAAGCCATGGGGAGTGATAGTAAAACCAATTCGAGTGGTAAAAAGAGAGAGAACCTATTATGCATGTTAGCCACTAAAGAGGATTTGAGGGAATTTAGGGATGATCCTACACTAGTCCCTATTGTGCTTATTCACAAGGGAGAGATTTTGGTTTCTAATGACATGACCCCTATTCCTCTTGGTGTTTCTAATGTTTTGCAGGATTTTGAGGATGTTTTTCCACAAGATGTGCCTTCGGGATTGCCACCTTTGAGAGGTATTGAGCATCAAATTGATTTAATCCCCGGAGCATCTCTCCCAAACCGAGCTCCTTATAGAACCAATCCACAAGAAACAAAGGAGATACAAAGGCAAGTACAAGAACTACTAGATAAAGGTTATATTCGAGTTAGTCTTTCTCCTTGTGTCGTTCCCGTTATTTTGGTTCCTAAGAAAGATGGTACTTGGCGCATGTGTGTAGATTGTAGAGCAATTAATAACATCACTATTCGTTATCGTCATCCTATACCACGTTTAGATGACATGTTAGATGAATTAAGTGGTGCTACTCTTTTCTCTAAAATTGATTTGCGTAGTGGATACCATCAAATAAGAATGAAAGAGGGAGATGAATGGAAAACTGCTTTTAAGACAAAATTTGGTTTATATGAGTGGTTAGTAATGCCTTTTGGTTTAACTAATGCACCTAGTACTTTCATGAGATTAATGAACCATATTTTGAGAGACTTTATTGGTAGATTTGTGGTAGTTTATTTTGATGATATTCTCATATATAGCCACAATGAACATGAACACATTGATCATATTAGACAAGTTTTGCAAGTGCTAAGAAATAATAAATTGTATGGTAATCTTGAGAAGTGCACTTTTTGCAAAGATAAGGTCATATTTCTTGGTTATGTTGTTTCTAAGCATGGTATTGAAGTTGATACATCAAAAATTGAAGCTATTCGAAATTGGCCAATTCAACTAATGTGAGTCAAGTTAGAAGTTTTAATGGGCTTGCTAGTTTCTATAGAAGATTTGTGCCTAATTTTAGTACAATTGCTGCCCCTTTAAATGATCTAACTAAAAAGGGTGTTAATTTCGAATGGGGTGTTGCTCAAGATATTGCTTTTGATACATTAAAGAGAAGTTGATTTCGGCCCCACTACTTATGCTTCCAAATTTTGATAAACAATTTGAGATTGAGTGTGATGCTAGTGGCATAGGTATTGGAGGTGTGCTCATGCAAGAAAAGAAACCTATTGCCTATTTTTCTGAAAAATTAAATGGTGCACAATTGAATTATTCTGTTTATGATAAGGAATTATATGCACTTGTGAGAGTTTTAGAGGTGTGGAAACATTATTTGTGGCCTAAAGAATTTATTATACATAGTGATCATGAAGCATTGAAATTTTTAAAGTGCCAAAATAATTTGAATAAGAGACATGCTAAATGGGTTGAGTTTATTGAATCTTTTCCATACATCATAAAACATAAAAAGGGATTGGATAATGTAGTTGCTGATGCTTTGTCAAGGAAAAATATGTTACTCTCAAATTTAGAAATTAAGGTTTCGGGTTTGGAGGGTATTAGAGATTTATATGATGAAGATAATGAGTTTTCTATGCCATTTAATAAATGTACTAATGTTAAGGCATGGGAAAAATTTCATATACATGATGGGTACTTGTTTAGAGCTAACAAATTATGTATTCCCGAGTGTTCTTTGCGTTTGTTTTTGATACAGGAATCTCATAGTGGAGGTTTGATGGGACACTTTGGAAGAGAGAAGACATTGCTTATGTTGGCTGAAAATTTCTATTGGGCACATATGAGGAGAGATGTGTATAGATTGGTGCAAAGGTGCATTACTTGCAACAAGTCCAAATCCAAGCTCAAACCCCACGGATTGTATACCCCATTGCCATCACCTAGTACACCATGGGAGGACATAAGTATGGATTTTGTTTTGGGCTTGCCAAGGACAAAAAGAGGACATGATTCTATCTTTGTGGTTGTGGACAGATTTTCAAAGATGGCTCACTTCATTGCTTGCCACAAGAGTGATGATGCTTCTCACATTGCAAATTTATTCTTTAGAGAAATTGTGAGATTACATGGAGTGCCAAGAACCATTGTTTCAGATAGAGATGTCAAGTTCATGAGTTACTTTTGGAAGACACTTTGGGGTAAGCTTGGCACTAAGCTATTATTTTCTACTACTTGCCACCCCCAAACTGATGGACAAACCGAGGTGGTTAATAGAACATTGTCCACATTGCTAAGAGGTATGATCAAGAAGAATTTGAAGGAGTGGGAGGAGTGTTTGCCTCATGTGGAATTTGCATATAATAGAGCTGTGCATTCAACTACTCAACTATGTCCTTTTGAGGTGGTTTATGGTTTCAAGCCTATTACTCCTCTTGATTTATTACCACTTCCTTTACATGAGAGAATTAATATGGAGGCATCAAAGAGGGCTGATTTTGTGAAGAAGATTCATGAGAAAACAAAAGAGGCAATTGAGAAGAAAGGAAAACATGTGGCTGAAAGAGTAAACAAGAAGAGGAAGGAAATTATATTTCGGCTAGGAGATATGGTGTGGGTGCACTTTAGAAAAGATAGATTTCCCACATTAAGAAAATCAAAGTTGATGCGTAGAGGAGCTGGTCCTTACAAAGTTGTTTCAAGGATCAATGATAATGCATACAAGATTGACCTCCCAATTGATGAGTTTGGTGTTAGTAATTCTTTTAATGTGGCTGATTTGACACCTTACCATCGAGATGATTTAGCATCGAGGTCGATGCCTTTTCAAGAGGGGGAGGATGATGAGGACATCCCTAGCTCTTCACCTATTGTTACACATGAGGATGTTCCTATAAAAGCTAATGAAGTGAGGATTGGTCCAATGACAAGATCAAGAACCAAGCTATTACAACAACAGGTGAATTCACTCCTACTTGAGTATAATGTTTATGATTGTGAGAGCTTTATACTACCTAAGTCATTGCATTTATGTATTCTCAGGTTTGTTGATAACACAAACATGAATGGAGATCATGGAGAGGAGATACACAAGTATGAGCATGGACTACAAGAGAAGATGGAAAACAAGTGCTAGCATGGTGAAAACAACAAATAACAAATGATATGATGACAAGGGGATGGTGCCTCCACAAGGTCAATTGCACTAAGTGTGGAAAACAATGCCATATTGTTATTTCACACTCATGAATGGACAAGGCAAGAGGAGGGCGCCCACAAGGAAGCATCTATGCGCCATACGAGTTCTAGTAGTATTAGGATTGGTTTGTATACCAATGTGGCCGCACCCCTTTGTGTGTGGGGTCGGTTTGTATCCAATTGTGATAGGTATAGGAGTCCTAGTCCAATTAGAAGTGGTGCTTGCGCAAGGGATCCCCTTGTGGCCGCACCCCCTCTCTTATATACCCCCTTGGGCACATAGGAGAGGTTAGACCACGTTAAACCCAAAAACCCTAGACCTCTAGATTGAAACTGCTTGTAAGCCTTTCATCTGGAAGTTCATCTGCGAACTTTACGTGATACCGGCTGTTCCACTGGGAATAAGACGGTACAGAACCACTTGTAGTCGGTGGATTACTTGTGCAAGAGTGTGGAGTTGAGAATATCCTTGGGGTTGCTATCTTTTGCATTGGCACCAGGGATCAGCCGGGAGAGTTCTTAGTGGCGCACTAGTTATCATACTGGAGTTGTCTATGAGTTCACTGAGAAGATTGGGCCACCCCGTATCATGTCTTTTTATATTATATTATTTGGCACTAGCTCTCTTGCAATTTTAGATGAGCATCGATTCCATACTCATTGGGTGAAATAAGAAAGAAGAACCTTGCTTGACATAAGACATGATAAACCTTACACAACTTCCTCATGAGCTAAGACATGGACTCAAAACAGGTTTGATATTTTGAAGGTTTTAAAGGTAGCAAACGAGAAATTTACTTGGAGTGGCAGTGAAATACCACATATAGGAAGGTATGGTGGACACTTGTGGAAGGTTTTTGGTTCAGGTATTTGGATGCACAACTAGTGATCTTACTCTGTCGGGGCGATTACCCACCGATTAAGCTAATTGTGGGATCAAGGCAGGGATTAAGAGGAAGTGACCGGCTGGCTCTGTGTCACCCAGGCGGCTATAGTTGAACTGCCTGCTACTGGCCGCCTGCCAGTAGCTGCGTAATGATGTCAGCCAAATGGAGGTGACAGGGATAGGCATGGGCTAATGGTTAAATGATGGCACACACACGATGTCAACTACGTTTCTACTGGAGGAGTAGGCGGCCGTACCCATGAAGTTTGGCCGTCTGGGTCATGATTAGTGGTCTCCCTGCCAATTCCCATCACGTACAATGTAGCCATACAAGGGCAGGAGTACACTGTATATGACCCCGAGTGGGTCCCAGCCGGCTGGTCGTACAGCCGACCCCACATGTCAGCCGGACTGCCAGCACCTATATAAGGCAGTCTGGGGCACCCTTAGCAGAGGTGAATTCCTCTAGAGATACAGCTCCAGGAGCACATTGTAACACCAAATATCACACCTCATAGTCCATCCTTGCAGAAGTAAGGACCTCACCCGGCTGAGGTCCCGAACCTAGTTACATCGTGTCTCTTGCATGTTTGTGACCCATCCGACATGGACACTGACGTTTGCGTCCTGTGTCCCTCTGTAAACTCCATTGCTAATGCAATGGTGTTTCCGTGCATAATACCACGATAGTTGGCTCCCACCGTGGGACCTAGAGAGGTGTATGGATACTCATTCCGCCCGGGAACTCCCCCAGCCAGAGTTTCTCTGCGTGCAGGCCCTCTGATGAGCGCGTCGCCTCCGACCTCGTCATCATGTTCGGCGCCTTCGACTACGTCCTCAACAACGTTGGATGCTTCACGGAGGAGGAGTCCATCCCTGCAGGCGGCTCCATCATTTCCTTCGGGGAGCACCTAGTCTACTTCGTCGTCATCCCCAAGTACCCTGCTGAGGTGCACACCTGCTCAGACCGTCTCCCCGAGGAGGCGGCCGCCTGCGAAAGCAGCACTGAGCCCCACATCATCACGAAGACCATGGTGATCATTGGCCCTAGTCCCTTCCAGCAAGCAGGCGGCCACCATCCGGCTGGGCCCAACGACAGCGGGAACGCCACGAGACTCCATCAGCACATCACCCCCCGACGCTGACCCTACGAACGCGGCGAAGGAGCTGGAAAGGGTTCCCATCATGCTCGTACGCAGGACAGAGGAGGTGGCGGCCCAGCAGCTCTAGGTAAAGGCCACCATTCGCGAATACAACGTCGCCCACGGCTACACACCGGCCCCAAATGGAGCCGACCAAAGAGACGCGGTGCACCAACGCAGTTGAGGCCTCAACAGGAAGATGAACCAGGGGAGATTGTGGCTCCGCCTGCCTCCAGGAGGCCGGTCTATAGCACCCCGGCGAAGAACTTGAGGGCGGCCCAGGCGGCCACGCGGTAACTAGCCGGCTTGGAACGGGGGAACTACACCGCCAGCAACAATGCCTCCAATACCTCATATGGGCCACGAAGCAGCAGCAGTCGGTCCATGACGCTTCCACTGGGCCCTCGGCAGGCAGCCAAGGAGGATATGACAGATCATACGACGACCAGCAGGCCTTCACGCCAAACCACCGACAGCTAGTAGCAAGATTACACCGCGAACGCAGCATCGACTATGTCCAACGTGCTGAGCCCCGCTCAAGTGGCGATCGAGACAACGACCAAGGCAGAAAGAGGCACCAGCCGGCTGCACGTGTCAACCGGGTGAACAAACCACCACCGCCACCAAGACGGGAGAATCATCGTCGGGACCGCGAGGCGGCCAACCCCCGAGGCGGCTTCCGGGGCCGCTTAGGCCGCTCGACCCCGCAGTCAACCCTGAAGCTCGCGGCCGCATCAACAGGCTCAAGCTCTCTTAGAGAATAGAAGTTGAACTAGCAGACGGCCCCGCATGCCTTGGCCATGCATTCAGAAGGAACCCTTCTCGGAGAGATACTTGCTCCCACGAGAAACCCCAAGTACAACGGCACCACCAAGCCAGAAGACTGGTTGACCGACTATGTCACTGTTGTCGCCATCAAAGGCGGCAACAAGAGGGTGGCGGTTCGCTAGCATCCCTCGTGCTTCAAGGTCCGGCTCGAGCCTGCCTTAACAGCCTCCCAGCCGGCAGAGTCAACTCCTAGGAGGACTTCGAGGAAGTCTTCGTCTACAACTTCGCCGACACCTACCAGCGATCGGACCGGTCGCAGCAGCTCGCTCAGTGCATCCAGGGGAGACGGAGATGGACCAGGCATACCTCAGAAGATGGAGCACCCTCCGCACCACTTGCGAAGGAATTGACGAGAAGACCGCCACCAGGCATTTCGCGGCCGGATGTCGGGAGGGTACCATGTTGAAGCACAAGATCTACAGAGCGGACCCCAAGACCATGGCGGCACTCCTAACCATCACAGAGAAGTACGCTACCGCGGACACGACCATGAAAATGGCCATCCGGCTGGACCCATCTGGCCAACTCATCAACGCTGCGTCAACTCAGAAGGACGCAACCGGCCCAAGAAATCCAGGCGGAACGACCGTGACTACAACCGGAATGGCCGGAAGAGAGGAGGATACTAGTTGTCCAACGAGCAATATGACAGCCGGCTCGTCGCAACCACCGAAGGCGGCCAGGCGGGAGGTTTAGGCGGCAACCGCTGTCCCAGGCAGTGCGATGACGACCGCACGTGGCTGAAACCCAGATACACCTTCGAGAAGATGCTGGACTCCCCCTACAAGTACCACTTCGGACCAGGAAAACCGGCCACACACACCACCCAACAATGCAGCTAGTGATAAGGGGTGGCCCAATCTTCTCAGTGAACTCACAGATAACTTCTGAATGATAACTAGTGCGCCACTAAGAACTCTCCCGGCTGATCCCTGATGCCAATGCAAAAGATAGCAACCCCAAGGATATTCTCAACTACACACTCTTGCACAAGTAATCCACCGACTACAAGTGGTCCTGTACCGTCTTATTCCCAGTGGAACAGCAGGTAACACGTAAAGTTTGCAGATAAACTTCCAGATGAAAGGCTTACAAGCAGTTTCAATCTAGAGGTCTAGGGTTTATGTTTTAACAGAGTCTGCCCTATTCCACACGCAGGTGGTAGCTATATATGAGGGAGGGGGTGATTCCCCACGAAATTAACCTATCCCTACTCGTTTGGACTCAACCAACTCAGATACAAACTGACCCAACACGGGTGCAGCCAATTGGACTCGATTTGGAAACTGGCAGAAAACTATTCTTGGCTTGTTTCGGTCACCACGGCTTGCACGAGCCGAATTTGTTGATGGGGCCGGATCCATTGGAAATCCCGTCAAATTCCCTATCCGTATTGTGCTCGTTTGCTGTATTTGGAGCCCGTATGAAGAATCCATGACTATTTCAAATTCGGGACTCCTGGCAGTCCGAACTGAAACATTTATTCCTTGTTGTTGTTTTCCACGCTTCCTCCTCTTGCTCCTTGCTTCCTCTTCTCCATCCATGTTTGTGTTATTAATAAACCTAATCATACATAAATTCATAGGCTTAGGTAGTATAACATTCTCATAAACACAAACATTATTTGTTAGGAAAGAATTCACCTTATAATAAACATCAGTGAGGCTTAATATTTCTTTCCAACTCAAGCATGAATGAACCTCACGGACCTCTATTATGTACCTATCAGCTAGACTACCCGCCTGACCAAGGGAGAGGGCCTACCGGCTCCACCATCACAGAATCCGGTGGGCAGCCACCGCACCAATCCACAAGGCAGCCACCTGGCTGATCCAGCCGGCGGGCCCCGCGGCAACTACCTCTGCCGAGACGGCACCTATGTCATCTCCTTCATCGAACGTAACGACAAGCGCAACACCCGAGCACGGATGGCAGAAGTGAACGCCACCGCGCCCGACGTACCATAGTACCTAGACTGGTCCGAGGAGCCCGTCTCCTGGAGCCGGAAGGACCACCCGGACGATCTGCCGTGCCCAGGGAGCTAATCGCTTCTGTTGGACCCCATCGTTGTAGTCAGCGAACACGCCTGTACCGTCTCTCGGGTGCTCATCGATGGTGGAAGCAGCATCAACATCCTCTACAAGGATACCGCCGACAAGCTAGGCGTCACTGAAGCAATGATGCAGCCTAGCCAGACGACCTTCCAAGGCATTATGCCGAGTAAACTATGCACCTCCATGGGAATTGTCCTGCTGGATGTCATATTCGACAAGGAGGAGTGTCGCGTGTCGAAACACGGACACCGGGAGTGACTGACGTCTAGCTCCCTAATTTGTTCGGCAGTGGGGTGTGGGACGGACCTGCCTCCCCCCTAATGACAAGTTACAACGGCACAAAACACATGGACAGAAGCTTTTTACCCAGGTTCAGGCCATCGTGAGATGGATCGCTACGTCATGCATGTCTGATCCGGAATTATGAGATGGAGAAGGTGGATACATGGTGACTAGGCCTTCTTAGTAGTCCCAGAACATGGTGTCTCCGGATTCAACCCTCTTCTCTGGTGCTCTCTCTCTATCTCTCTTTTCCTCTCTCTTTTCTTGTTGCATATGCCCTCCCCTCCTTTCTGTTCGGACGATGTATCCTTTTGTACTCAAGGGACGCCACATGTGTCCGATTTGCATGTGCTCCGGGTGTGTGGATGATGCGTGTGAACACACGTTCGTTGGGAGACCCCAAGAGGATGGTATGAAGAGTGCAGCACCAAGTTTCCCTCAGAAAGAAACCAAGGTTGAATCGACCAGTAGGAGGAAGGAGTAACTTTAGAAGGTTGATGTAGCTGAGATGGCAGGGTGCACAACCGATTCAGCAGCAACATGGAACCTACCCAACACAAACAATTCACTTTGCCCCAACGAAGCAGTGAGGTTGTCAATCTCACCGGTTCTGCTGATAACAAAGAAGTTAAATGTATGGTGTGGAAAACAATATGAGAACAGTATGAAAATAGTAGCAGCAATGTGAAAACAATGTAAGCAGCATGTGTATTATCAGTATGAGAAAATGGACCGGGGTCCACAGTTCACTAGAGGTGTCTCTCCGTGAAAGATAAATAACATGTGTGGTGAACAAATTACAGTTGGGGAATTGACAGAACTGAAGGTTGCACCATAGTGCATACGCAAGACATAAAGATTAGTATGTGATTCATGCGGGCATTACAACAAAACATAGACCGTCATCCAACTGCGTCTATGACTAATAATCCGCCATTAGAATATCATCCGAACAAACGTTGGGTATTAAGTTGCAAGCAATAGATTATCGCAGTAAGCAAAGTGTGTAATGTAAACAGTAAACTAAGTAAACACCGTTGATTTCTTCTTGATGGCAACAACACATCCTCCATCCGCCACGTTTCAGTCACTCGAGCACAGATGCAAAGGAGGCATGAACCCACTATCAAGCATAAATACTCCCTCTTCGAGTTAGTAGCATCTACTTGGCCAGAGCATCTACTAATAACGGAGAGCATGCAAGATCATAAATAACATATGCATGGAGATAACATGATAGATTGATAATCAGGAGACATGGCATTCAACATTCATTAGATACCAGCAAACACAACATGTGGCATTACATAAAGATGATCTCGATCATGTAGGGAAGCTCACGAGATCTAAACATGAGGTACAAAGTGGATAAGACAACCATCTAGCTACTTCTATGGACCCGTAGTCCAGGGATGAACTACTCGCATCACTTCGGAGGAGGCCATGGTTGTGTAGACACCTCCGGTGATGAATTCCCCTCCCGACAGGGTGCCGGGGAGAGCTCCAGAACCCTCCCGATCACGGGATGACGATGACGGAGGCCTCGGGTGTTTCTCGGGAGGAAGTGGTAAATATTTAGGGTTGACGTATCGGGAGTATAAATAGGTGAAAAGGCGATGGCGGTGGACGCCCGAGGAGCCCACACCACCCCTAGGCGTGGCTAGAGGGCGCGCCACCCTATGGTGTGGCCCCCCTCTAGGCCTCTTCGGGCCTCCGTGGAATCTTCGGGGAATTCTAAGACTTCCGGGCTTCAAATTTTCCAATTCCGAGAATATTTCCACAACAACTTTTTTGAAACATAAAACAGCAGAAACCATGGAACTGGCTCTGTGGCATATTGTCAATAGGGTACTCCGAAAAATCGATAAAAATGACATAAAGTGTATAGAAAACATGTAGGAATCAACATGAAAACAACATGGAACATCAGAAATTAAGGATACATTTATGACGTATCAACATCCCCAAGCTTAGTTCCTACTCGTCCTCGAGTAGGTAAACGATAAAAAGACAAAGTTTATGAGGTGACATGCTACCAATATAAACTTGATAATCAGTAATGTAAAAGCATATGTAAGCTCAGATCATAAAACTTCAACACAAGCATGATAAATAAAATTTTAACAGTAAAGCATAGCAATCACCTTGCATCATGAGAAGTGACACAAATTGATAAGGGGTGGCCCAATCTTCTCAGTGAACTCACAGATAACTTCTGTATTGATAACTAGTGCGCCACTAAGAACTCTCCGGCTGATCCCTGATGCCAATGCAAAAGATAGCAACCCAATGGATATTCTTAACTCCACACTCTTGCACAAGTAATCCACCGACTACAAGTGGTCCTGTACCGTCTTATTCCCAGTGGAACAGCAGGTAACACGTAAAGTTTGCAGATGAACTTCCAGTATGAAAGGCTAACAAGCAGTTTCAACTAGAGGTTATGGGGTTTGTTTGATTCAATCGTAGTCTGCCTGATCCACTCGCAGGTGGCCAACATATATAGGTGGAGGGGGTGCGGCCACAAGGCATCCTTGCGCAAGCAATCCCCTCCCTACTAGGACTAGGACTCCTACTAGGACTAGGACTTCACAAATATGGATACAAACCGATTCCCACACAAGGAATTCGGCCACTTTGGTTATGGAAACCAAACCTAACTATTATGGCGCATTGATCTTCTATTGTGGGCGCCCTCCTCTTGCTTGTTTCATCCATGAGTGCATTTCACCTTGTGGAGGCACTCATCCCCATGTCTTGGATAAATAACAATTGTTTTATTGGAATAACAATTGTTATGAATTGTTTTCACCATCTTGCTTGATTGTTTTCAACAATGTGATCTTGTTTTCCACCTCTTGAATATTTGTTTTCACCATGATCTTGTTGTCTTGTATCAACTCATCACTCATGCTTGTGAGAACATAATCCTTAGGTCCATCCTTATCATCCTCCCTTTCTTCAAGACAAGACGTCCTCGGCTTGTTATTATCTGAAAGTGGAATAAACAAAAAGAACAAAGTGTATGCACCATATATGTATATATAATGGTACTCATTAGTTGTTAGCAAAACACAATATAGTGTATATATCATATGATCACGAAATTTGTATGAAAACAACACATAAAAGTCATATTCTTTCATCTCATAGCAACCAAAATTGCAAATATAAGTGTAATTTGATTTAATAGTACATGTATCCAACCAATAGTGTGGTGAAATAAACATAGGTATAATATCATCTCTATAATCATCTATCCAAGAGAACACATTATGTAATTCGGCCACTTTATCATAAGTAACACACATGTGATGTATCATGAAAATTTTATCCACATTATAATTACCAATCAAGTAAATTTTGAAACTAATATCATATGTGCTAGAATCATCATAACCAAATTTATCCATAGCACATTGCATATTAATTGGTTCTTTTAACATGTCATAGTATATAATATCACTAGAAGGTATCATAGCAAGTACTTCTTTATGTGTAATAAAAGCCACATTGTGAAATTTCGAATTTATAAGTTTATATGGTTGAAAATTATCACATAATTCACTACTTGTAGTTACCGAACCGAAATCCATACCCTTATCAATACTAACCTCCTCATGTGTAGTAGGTATGATCTCCTCAATATCTTGTGAATTTGAAGGTTGTATCTCCCTTTCTTCAAAAATAACCTTCATATCACAAGCAAAAATACTTGTATCCGTGGCATATTCCTCCAAATTGTGTGATGATTGTGATGTTTCTTTGTGCTCCCTTTCTTCAATAGCAACCTGTGCACAAGAAACAACACTAGGAAAAATTATGGCATTAGTTAAAAGGCTCTTTCCACTCGAATTGGTTTTGCTCTCATTCCCCATGGCTTGAATTTTTGGTGTTCCCTCATCCCTCTCTCTTTCTTTTTCCACTCTCATATCAATTTTGGATTGGGACTCTTGTATTATTTGTTGTGGAGTCATAGGCCTCAAAACAATTGTCTTCCCATGATGATATAGCTCATAAGTATTTGCTCTTCCTTCATGCTTCACACTTCTATCAAATTGCCAAGGTCTTCCCAATAAGAGATGGCAAACTGTCATGGGCACCACATCAAACTCAATAACATCCTTGTAAGGTCCAATTTGGAACTCCACTCTCACCATAAAAGAAACCTTCATTTGTCCCGTGCTACTCAACCATTGGATATGATAAGGAGAAGGGTGTGGCATATATTTCAAATTGAGTTTTGCACATAGATCTTTGCTAGCCAAATTTCTGCAACTTCCTCCATCAATAATGACTTTGCAAGCCATGTTGGGACCAATAATAGCCTTTGTTTGAAATAGAGTGCACCTTTGATTTTCAGGACTAGGCACCACACTCAATGAATTTTGTGTGCATATAATAGATGGCAAAGTAGTAGCATAAGCATCCAAAGGAGTATCACTCAAATAACCATCATCATCATCAAGATCATTGGGATCAACATCATCACCTGTTTCATACTCATTGTTCTCATTGATCACCATCACTTTTGTATTTGGACAATCCCTCTTGAAGTGACCCTTGCCTCCACATGTGTGACATGTAATATCTCTATTTCTTGTAGTAGGAGCACTAGAACCTGAGGCACTTGCTGCTGGTTGTGATGATTTCTTTGCATTAGACACACTAGGCTCGGTTTTGGATGATGGATCAACTCGAAAACTTGAAGATGGAAGTGGTGGAGGTGGTGTACTAGGAGTAGTAGATGATCTCATTGGTAATCTACTCCATGTTTTTGCTGAATTTTGTGCTTCCTCAAGGAGATGTGATTCGGCCTCTCTAGCATGATGTAAGAGATCATGCATATTAGTGTATTGATAATGCCTCACAATGCCCTTGATTCTATAATGTAATCCTGAAAGAAATCTTTGCATTGTTTGCTCCTCTTGTTCTTCCACACGGCCTCTTTGCATGATCATCTCCATCTCTTGATAATAAGCATCAACTGTCTTGGTACCTTGCTTCAATTGTTGTAGCTTGTCAAATTGTTGCCTTATGTAATTGGGAGGTACAAATCTTTCCCTCATGAGCCTCTTCATGGTGTTCCAAGTAGCAATGGGTAACTCACCATCATTATGTCTCTTTCTCACTAAATTGTCCCACCATCTAAGAGCATATCCATCAAACTCAGAAGATGCCAACTTGATCTTTCTATCCTCATTATAATCATGCAATCTCCATAGCTTCTCAATTTTCAACTCCCATAGCAAAAATTCTTCCACATCCATAGTATCAAAGCTGAAAGATGGAATAGAAAATTTAGGTTTACCCAATATATCTTCTCTATTGTCATTAGCATTGGGCAAAGGAACACGCCTAGCACGGCCTAGAAAACCTCCTCTTCCTCTTTCTCCTCTAGCTCCACGGCCAAAATTAAGCTCTTCTCCATTATTGGCATCACTATGGATACTAGCATTGTCATCATCAATAGGTGGCAACCGAGCTTGAAGCAAAGTTTGAAGATCATTCATATTGTTGTTGATAGCCTCAATAGCATCTTGCATTGTTCTCAATTGAGCACTATTGGTTTCGGCCAATTTATTGGTGCTCTCCACATTCTTCTTTGTGGCATCAACTAACTCATAAACAGGATCAACAGCTTCATTCACATATTTCTTGTAATGTTCCTCATTGTCATCCAATTTCTTTGTCAACACATCCCTTAATGCCTCATACTCCCTCCAATTCACTCCCTCGGATTGATCCTTCTTTTGCTGCACAAGATCACTACTAGAAAGATCCATTAGAGGTTAGTGAAAATAAAACAAGTATAGGTTGTGGTGCCTCTCACAACTCACTCAAGAATCTAGCAAAACAATAGGATATCTTACCACTCCAAAGTGAATAGAGATACTTACCACAAGTATAGGCAATTAAAGTGCTTTGGTGTGAAGAAAAGAATACCCAGGTTTTTAACTATCACAATGGCAAACAAGGTTATTTAGTGGGGCTTGGTATGGATACCTAACAATCACCAAAGTAACAATCCTATTTGCTGTCTTAGTGAAGATATAAAATACCCAAGGAAACTCACACAATGGAGACAAATGTGGCAAAGCAATATGTGGATGGAAATTTGCAATGCACTAGAAAGTCACTAGCTAGGCTCTTAATTGACAGGCACAAGATTGCTCAATGAAAAACCAAGTGTCACAATGGCAAGCTCAACTAGTAAACAATAGGAATGATATGGCCTTTTTGCACTTTCTCTTTTCTCTTTTTTTTTATACTTTTTGCTTTTTCTATTTTTTTTTTTTTTTGAATTTTTCAATGGCCTTACACTAAGCTAGGAGCAACAATTAACCAAACACAAGTGAACACAATGGTGGTGATGAAAATGAGCAGCCTGTCAGAGCACAAAATAGCTATACTTGTGGGAAAGTTCCTATTAATATGCTGTAGAAAGGCTGTGGCTAAGGTTCACAAGGTATGGATATGAAGGTCCTAGTGAGAAAACAAGGAAAAACAAGGAAAAACAGAAAAAATCTAGGTGAAAAACAGCTCACGGCAGCAAAACAGACTCACGGCAGAAAAACAGCACGTTTTGGTACCACGGCAGAGCTTACGGCAGCAAAACAGATGGTTTTCGTACCGTGGAAGACTCACAGCAGCTCACTGGACTCACGGCAGCAAAACTATCCAATTCCGTACCGCGGCAGACGATCACGGCAGCAAAACGGCTTGTTTTCGTACCGCGGCAGAGGCAGCAGCTAGCAGGAACGCACGGCAGAGAAAACGCAATTTCTGTGCCGCGGCAGAGCGCGCGCGCGATTTGGCTTTTGGTAAGCGCGTTACGGGCAAAACTGCAATGCGCGGCTGAGACGTGGGCGCGGCAGCGACGGCAGAGTTTCTCTGCCGTGGGCGGGTGGGCGCGCGGGTGGAGATTGGTGTGGTGTGCTGCGGGGTTCGGGGGGAATTTTGTAACCGTGTTATGGTGGGAGTCCGAGAGCGAGTAGGAAGGTGGCAGCGGGGTGGTTTGATGCGTGGAGATGGGGTGAATCCGAGTCCAACTAGAGGTAGGGGCACGGCAGGGATTTGATCCTTTTTTTGCCGTGGTAGGATACCTAGCTAGGATCGGATTGGTGGTGGATATGATGATGTGCTGCGAATATTTTTGGGATTTTTTGATATGAACTCGGCTAGATGAACAAAACCCTAAACCTAGCCGAAAAATATGAAACTAAAAACGATAAAAAGCAACACAAATCTAACACAAAGACAGCACTAGTAATTGAAAACTAAGATGATATCTAGGCTATGGCAAGAACTAACACTATTTTTGTGGGGCAATTTTCTGGATAGGAAATAAAAACACTCAAACTAAAGGGAAATTTGATAGCTCACCGAGGCAACCTGTAAATCTGATACCAAGATGATAAGGGGTGGCCCAATCTTCTCAGTGAACTCACAGATAACTTCTGTATTGATAACTAGTGCGCCTAAAATCCTATTCCATATAGGTTTGGTTTGTATACCAATTGGGTCGAATTCCTTTGTGTGTGGAATCGGTTTGTATCCATATTTGTGAGTCCTAGTCCTAGTAGGAGTCCTAGTCCTAGTAGGGGGAGGTTTGCTTGCGCAAGGAGAGCCTTGTGGCCGCACCCTCCACCTATTTATAGTCTCCACCTGCGTGTGGATTAGGGGAGAACAATTTAGACAAAGAAAACCCTAGCCTTGAGATTGTATTGCTGCTAAGCATTCATCTTGAAGTATACCAAGTCAAAGTTTGCGTGATATCTTTCTATTCCATTGGGAATTAGGGGGATACAGGACCACTTGTGATCATTGATTGCTTGTGCAAGAGTGTGTAGTTGAGAATATCCAAAGGGCTTGATTGTTGTTGCATTGGCAACAAGGGTCATCCAAGTGAGAGGTCTCAGTGTAGCACTAGTTATCCACATATATTCAGAAAATACAAAAAGAGAGAGAGAAGCTCATTGAGAAGATTGGGCCACCCCATATCATCTTGGTATCAGATTCTCCAGGTTTACTTGGTGAGCAAAGTTATCCCTAGTTTTAGTTGTTTTTATTCCTATCCAGAAAAAGCCACACAAAAAATAGTTGTTTAGATCATTACCTGAGCCTAGATCAACACCAATTTGCATCTACCTAGTTGCTGCTTTTTGTGATTTGCGTTCCTGTTTTTCTGTTTTTAGGTTTTCATCTTTTAGGGTTCATCTAGTTCCTTTTGTTTCTATACCGAAAATTCCCACCAAAAATAGTTGTGCTTGGATCTTGTTGCTCTCGGGAAAGTCTAGACCTACATCTTGTTCTCAAGGTGATCTAGTTTTTCGAGTTGCTTTTGTGCGGAAAAAGTTGGGTTCTAATTGTGCTTAGGGTTCTAGCCATATTCGGTTTCATATCCGAGTTCTACCGTGTGCACCAATCCATCAAAATCGCTGCCGCCACCCTTCCACCCTACCGCACCATCCATCGCTTACCAAACCCCCTCTCGGTGCCTAAAATCCCTTACCAGTGCCCGCAAATCCTAGCCGCAGTCGGCTTCCCAATTCCACTCGGATTCGCCTGCCGCGAGCGCAAAACAGCGCAAAAACGCTGCCGCCGCTGCCGCCACTTCCGCACCCGACCCCTACTCGGTAACGGATTCACCTTACCCGCGTCCATATTTTCCTTACCGCGCGCCCACCCGTAAACCCACCGCAACACCACCCGCACACACTCGCGCGCGCCTTGCCGTGAGCCCTGCCGCGAGCGCGTTTTCAGCCAAAATCGCTGCCGTACGGCACGAAATTGCTGCTTTTGCTGCCGTGGGCTAAAACCTCTGCCGTGAGTCGATTAACATCCGTTTTTCTTAGATTCTCTTTTGTTTTACCCCTGTTTTTCTCTAGGATTTCGTGCTGATCTTTGATAAGCCTTAGACAAAGCCATTCTACAGCTATATTTAGGTTCCCAAAACCCAAAGACTAGCTATTTTATTGCTCTACAGGCTGCTCATTTGATCTAATCTGTCCACTAATTTTTGTTTTCCATCTACATATTGCTCCTAGTTGATTCAAAGGCCATTGAAAAATCAAAAAAAAAAAATAGAGAAAAAGGAAAAAGTATAAAAAAAAAAATAGAAAGAAAGAAAAAGCAAAAGAGGCCGAGCTACATATCACTAGTGGAAGCTATTTCATATTGGAATTTTTGTGGACATATTGAGCAATCTTGTGCCTGTTTCATTGAGTATTTGCTAGTGTCTTTCTAGTGCTTGAAAAATCTCTACCATATATTTGCTAAGCCACAATTGTCTCCAAGTGTGAGTGTGTTTCCTTTAGTTATTTTTATCACATTGAGCAGTGCATTGGAGTTGTTATTTTGGTGTTGTTAGGAATCCCAACCAAGCCCCACCAAATACCTTGTTTTGCATTGTAACACTTGAGAGCCTGGGTATTCTCTTCTCACACTTGACACAATTTTCATTGGTACTTGTTGGTAAGTTGATCCTTATTCACTTTGGAACAGTAAGTGAACCTTTCTTTGCTGGTTTGAGTGAGTTCAAGAGGCACCACAACCCATTGATTATTTGTTTTCACTAACCCATTAATCATGAGTTTTGCTAGTGAATCTTCTGTGCAGGGTGAAAATGAGAAAGCTGATTTGATGCCCAAAACAAAGACTGCTAATGATACATGTACATGGGCAGATTTTAATCTCTTTAGAGAAGGAGTTGCTAATCGGATTGAGAAAAGAGTTGAGAAGAAAATTGAGGAATATGATGATATCCTAAGGAAGGATTTGACAGTGGTTATTGAGAAACAAACTGAGGCTACAAATTCAATTCGTGTTCTTCAAGAGGCCATGAATAATCTCACAAGAGAAGTTGCAAATATCTCCACACAATTAAAAGAGCTAATCTTGGTGGTAATCATGAAGAAGGCCGAGCCATTGCTTATGGAGGCCGTGGCAATTTTCCACCTAGAAGAATTCCATTGGATGATAATAGAGAAGAGGATGGCCTTGGGAAACCAAAATTCTTTGTGCCTACTCTCACATGTGATAATGATGATGCTGAGGAGTTCTTGATGTGGGAATTGAAGATAGAAAAGCTATGGAGAATGCATAATTACACTGATGAGAGGAAAATAAAGCTAGCATCTTTTGGATTTGATGGTTATGCTCTCTTGTGGTGGGATGGCATCATAAGATTGAGGGAAACACAAAATCAACCAGAAATTATTACATGGGCTGAGATGAAACAACTTATGACTGAGAGGTTTGTTCCAACAAATTATTTGAGGACTCTCTATGACAAGTTGCAAAATTTGAAACAAGGAACAAATTCAGTGGATCAATATTACAAGGAGATGGAATTAGTGCTACAAAGAGCTCGAGTTGTTGAAGCAAAAGAGCAAACAATGCAAAGATTTCTGTCAGGATTATCTTTTCAAATTAGATGCATTGTGAGGCATGTGCAATATAACAATATGACAGAATTGTTGCATCAATCAAGGGAGGCAGAAAAGAGGTTGGCCGAGGAGGTTACTTTGGCTCCAAGGAAAATTTGGCCCTCGAGATCCTCTTCCTTTTCACCACCTACACCTACAGTTACTCCAACTCGAGATAGTACACCATCCAAACCCGAGCCAAGCATCTCCAATACAAGGAAAACACCACAACCCGCAGCTAGTGGAAGTGGTTCTACTCAATCAACAGCTAGACATAGAGACATGACATGCCATACTTGTGGAGGAAGAGGGCACTTTAAGAGAGATTGTCCTAATAAGAAAGTCATGGTGATCAATGCTAATGAGGAGTATGAGAGTGGAGATGATGCTGATCCTAATGGAGAGGATACATATGATGATGATGATGATGGTCCCCTTAATGCTTTTGCTACCAATTATCCAACCATTGTTTGCACCAAGGCGTTGAGTGTTATTCCTAGCAATGATGAGAGCCAAAGATGCAATTTATTTCAAACCAAGGCAATTGTTGGACCCAATATGGCTTGCAAGGTGATAATTGATGGAGGGAGTTGTAGAAATCTAGCAAGCAAGGAGCTATGTGCAAAGCTAAGGTTGCATTATAATCCACACCCACAACCGTATTATATTCAATGGTTAAATAACAAGGAAGAAATCAAGGTATGCCATATGGTGAGAGTGGATTTTCAAATTGGACCATACAAAGATACAATTGAGTGTGATGTGGTTCCCATGACAGTTTGTCACTTGTTATTTGGAAGACCTTGGCAATTTGATAAAAAGGTTACACATATGGGAAGAGCTAACACATATCACTTGAATTGGAACAATAAGGATATTATTTTGAGGCCTATGACACCACAACAGATTGTGAATGAATCAAGACACAAAATTGAGATGCTTCAAGAGAAGGAGAGTGGAAACACCAATTCTTTGGAGGAAGACAAGTCTAGGCCGAGTGGAAAGAGCCTTTTAACTAATAACATAATTTTTCCTAGTGTTGTTTCTTGTGTACAGGTTGCTATTGAAGAAAGGGAGCACAAAGAAACATCACAATCATCACAAAAATTGGAGGATTATGCCACGGATACAAGAGCTCTTACTTGTGATATGAAGGCTATTTTTGAAGAAAGGGAGCTACAACCTTCAAATTCACAAGAGATTGATGATTTCATACCTACTACACATGAGGAGGTTAGTATTGATAAAGGTATTGATTTCGGGTTGGTAACAACAAGTAGTGAATTATGTGATAATTTACAACCATATAATATTATAATGAATTCAAAATTTCACAATGTGGTTCTTATTACACATAAAGAAGTACTTGCTAAGATACCATCTAGAGATATTATATTTTATGACATGTTAAAAGAACCAATTGATGTGCAATGTGCTATGAATAAATTTGGTTATGATGATTCTAGCACATATGATAATAGTTTCAAATTTTATTTAATTGGTTATTATAACTTGGATAAAATTTTCATGGTACATTACATATGTATAACCAATGATAATGTGGCCGAATTATATGATATGTTACCTCGGGAAGAATTACAAATTTTTACATATGGGCATAATATTACACATATGTTTGGTTTACCACAATTTTCATTAGATACATGTGCTATTCAAATAAACTTCACTTATATATGCAATTATGATGGCTATGGATTGAAAAGTTATGACTTTTATGTGTTTTTTTCATACAAATTTCGTGATCCTAATTCATGTGCACTATATTATGTTTTACTAACGACTAATGGGTGCCATTATAGATACATATATTGTGCATACACTTTGTTCTTTTTGTTTCTTCCACTTTCAGATTATCACAAGCCGAGGACGTCCTGTCTTGAAGAAAGGGAGGATGATAAGGACATGCCTAAGGATTATGTTCTCACAAGCTTGGATGGAGAGTTGATAGAAGACCACATGATCATGGTGAAAACAATCATTCAAGATGGTGAAAACAAGATTACAATGGTGAAAACAATAAAGCAAGATGGTGAAAACAATAAATAACAATTGTTATTCCATGAAAACAATTGTTATTCATCAAGACAAGGGGATTGGTGCCTCCACCAAGTCAAATGCGCCTCCTAAAAGCCTATTCCATATAGGTTTGGTTTGTATACCAATTGGGCCGAATTCCTTTGTGTGTGGAATCGGTTTGTATCCATATTTGTGAGTCCTAGTCCTAGTAGGAGTCCTAGTCCTAGTAGGGGGAGGTTTGCTTGCGCAAGGAGAGCCTTGTGGCCGCACCCTCCACCTATTTATAGTCTCCACCTGCGTGTGGATTAGGGGAGAACAATTTAGACAAAGAAAACCCTAGCCTTGAGATTGTATTGCTGCTAAGCATTCATCTTGAAGTATACCAAGTCAAAGTTTGCGTGATATCTTGCTATTCCATTGGGAATTAGGGGGATACAGGACCACTTGTGATCATTGATTGCTTGTGCAAGAGTGTGTAGTTGAGAATATCCAAAGGGCTTGATTGTTGTTGCATTGGCAACAAGGGTCATCCAAGTGAGAGGTCTCAGTGTAGCACTAGTTATCCACATATATTCAGAAAATACAAAAAGAGAGAGAGAAGCTCATTGAGAAGATTGGGCCACCCCATATCACGCCACTAAGAACTCTCCGGCTGATCCCTGATGCCAATGCAAAAGATAGCAACCCAATGGATATTCTTAACTCCACACTCTTGCACAAGTAATCCACCGACTACAAGTGGTCCTGTACCGTCTTATTCCCAGTGGAACAGCAGGTAACACGTAAAGTTTGCAGATGAACTTCCAGTATGAAAGGCTAACAAGCAGTTTCAACTAGAGGTTATGGGGTTTGTTTGATTCAATCGTAGTCTGCCTGATCCACTCGCAGGTGGCCAACATATATAGGTGGAGGGGGTGCGGCCACAAGGCATCCTTGCGCAAGCAATCCCCTCCCTACTAGGACTAGGACTCCTACTAGGACTAGGACTTCACAAATATGGATACAAACCGATTCCCACACAAGGAATTCGGCCACTTTGGTTATGGAAACCAAACCTAACTATTATGGCGCATTGATCTTCTATTGTGGGCGCCCTCCTCTTGCTTGTT
Source organism: Alopecurus myosuroides (assembly GCA_028641055.1). Classification (NCBI taxonomy): domain Eukaryota; kingdom Viridiplantae; phylum Streptophyta; class Magnoliopsida; order Poales; family Poaceae; genus Alopecurus; species Alopecurus myosuroides. The sequence continues at coordinate 376,764,918 of CM054057.1, read as the reverse complement.
TCATCCATGAGTGCATTTCACCTTGTGGAGGCACTCATCCCCATGTCTTGGATAAATAACAATTGTTTTATTGGAATAACAATTGTTATGAATTTTTTTCACCATCTTGCTTGATTGTTTTCAACAATGTGATCTTGTTTTCCACCTCTTGAATATTTGTTTTCACCATGATCTTGTTGTCTTGTATCAACTCATCACTCATGCTTGTGAGAACATAATCCTTAGGTCCATCCTTATCACAAATAAAAGATCATGAATAATAATGCAAAGATATACGTTTGTTTCAAGCATAGATATAACATGGGAAAGTGATATTTCGCTTGTCCTTAAGAGTGGGGCAAAACATAAATGCCAGGACACCTTCAAAGTTCATGTAGAAGACTAGAACAAATATTTAGAGAACAAACAATAACACATCATGAATCAATTAATAATGTTTCTGAGACAAATGCACATTAAACTAAGAATGACAACTATGCTCTCTCAATTGTGCGTAAAGTTAGAAGATGTAGACTCATCATAAAAGTAAAAGAAAGGCCCTTCGCAGAGGGAAGCAGGGATTAACTCATGTGATAGAGCTTATATTTTATTAAACAGAGGTATTGAAAACATTTTTAAGAGAGGTGTATGCTTATGTCAACGAATGGTAAATAGAAAATATAGTACGTCACAAGCCAATTAGACTTCACAAGAGCGGCTCCCATAGAAGGATGCAACTGGGTAGAAATTCATCCCTATTTCTCTTTTGTTTACACAATTATGCTTTGACTAATAAATCAGAGGAAAAAATAGTGAAGAGATTTTGTTGTATTACTTTGTGGCTGGGCACCCCGCAGCCAGCTCTTCTATCAATTGGATAAGCGGATGAAGCCACTTGTCCAGGGTGTGAAAATAAAATAAACAAGTGAGATAAAGATTATCTATTTACGTCCTCGTGAGCTAAAACATGAGCACAAAGCAGGATTAATTTTGAAGGTTTTAAAGGTAGCACAAGAGCAATTGACTTAGGAGTGGCAGTTAAATACCACATGTAGGTAGGTATGGTGGACACATTTGGAAAACTTTGGTTTTTGGGAGTTGGATGCACGAGTAGAGCTCATACTCAGTACAGGTAGAGGCGAGCAAAAGACTAGGAGTGAAAAATCAAGAGAGCGGTAATGGCCATAAACATGCATAGCGGCATAAATATCATTAATCAAAGCATAAGTGGTACCACAAGTTCAAAAACTAAATGATAATAGAGGCTATAAGTGTCTGGTTCATAGTCATAAACATGGTGTGAGCATGCGCCAAGTCAACCAAATAAAACATTCAAAGGAGAAGACCACAAATTTATGCTTCAAAATGACAAGAACAATTCATGATTGTTTCAATGGCACATTAAACAGCCTCGGCTATTTGAGACTAATCATGCTACTAAATAACGACTAGGCTTTAGAATTAAAATAACATCTAGCATGATATGAAAAAGTCTATACAAGCTTCTACTAGCATCGTTATGAATTCTACTACAAGTAGCAGTTTCTTTTCCCAACAGGAACCATACAAAATATGTTTTAACAAAAACTCTCTAAATGATACAGCAAGAAAACATGACAGTACTCACACAACTCTACTAAAACTAACAGCTCTGAATAAGAGACGCAATGAAAACAAGAGCTAAATAGGAAAATTTTGCAGCAGCTAGAAGAAAAACTAAAAATACAAGCATAACGAGTATTCAAACGAAAAAGCGGAGCGTGTCTACCTCCCAAATAAGGAATGCTAGGGTCCAACTATATTATTTCAGCAAGGAAAACAAAAAAAAACAAGAGAAAAAAAACAGACGCTCCAAGTAAACTTCATATGATGTGACCGAATAAAAATATAGTTTCACTAGAAGTGATCTGATAAATTGTTGATGTAGAAGGGGATGCCTTGGGCATCCCCAAGCTTATATGCTTAAGTCTTTTTTAAATATGCTCGAATGAACCACGGGGGCATCTCCAAGCTTTGCCTTTGCACTTTTCTTGATCACATTATATCATCCTCTTCTCTTGACCCTTGAAAACTTCCTTCACAGCACACTCAAAGAGTAATTCGCATTAGAGGGTTAGTGCAAAAATAAAAAATCCATGGGTTATGTATGGGAACAAGTGCTATTGGTACTTTTAAACATTAGCTATATCCACTGATGTCTCGTGAAGCAAGAAATCCACTTGACATCGTAAAAGAGCAAATGCAAGAAATATGGCAGAATCTGCCAAAACCAGAACAATCTGTACAAACGAATTTTTTTGGGGCACTTATGTTGCTCAGATAGAAAAACTTAACGAATGAAAAAGTTGCGTAATTAGCTGAGGAATATGCATAAACAATTTCAGGTCATTTTGATATTTCTGTGAATTATGCGATTTTTTACGATGGACATCAGAAATCTGTTTCCTGCGCGGAGATCCAAAACCAACTCCAACTCTCGTCAGAAACTTTACTTGGCACAACTAATACATGAAAATAAATATATAAAGGAGTTTCTACAGAATTATACAACCCCTTGACTCAAAGAAAATAGATAAAAAAGGAAAAATAAAACCATGGGTTATCTCCCAAGAAGTGATTTTCTTTAACGCCTTTTAGCTAGGTCCAGAAAAGTGGATTCACGTGTTTTCAAGTGAAGAAGATGCTCAGATAAGAAATACGAATTAATAAAAAGAGAGAATCAAGAAGCAAGTATAAAAAATTTAAGTCTAACCCACTTCCTATGCATAGGAATCTTGTATTGAAATAAACTAAAGAAGCTCAAACTAGAAATCATGGGAAGGTAGAACAAGAGCAATTTCAAAACTTTCAACAAAAAGAGAGGTGTTTTAATAACATGAAAATTCCTATAACCATATTTTCATCTCTCATAATAATTTTCAGTAGCATCATGAACAAACTCAACAACATAATTATCACATAAAGCATGTTTGTCATGGTCTAAAAGCAGACAATTCATATCAAGCTCAAAAACAGTGGGATCAAAATTTAAAATCAACTCCTCTTTCTTCCCACTTCTAGCAATAGCAAAACAAGATGATTGATCACTCATCAAAGGTATAGGAAACATTATAGCAATCCTATTTTCAGTAGCATTATAATTTATAACATCAAGTAACATAGGGCCATCATCAAGAGCATTATCATATAAGTTTTCTAAACAAACTTCCTCATTATCATGCATATCAATAGTTGGAATAATTAGAGGATTATCATAGGATTTATCCAAGTACCATGGATTATCATAAATAACAGTAGCAATATCATTCTCACAAGTTTCATTCATAGTAGTATCAAGATCACAAGTATAGCATGTATCAAATTCATCAAAAAGGGATATTTCAAAAGAACCAAGAGGATCATCAATATAACACTCATCCTCCTTTGGTTAGCATGGAGGGAAATCAAATAAGGTATGAGTTAAAGAGTTACTCTCATTGGGAGGTAAACATGGGTAGTTACTCCATTCTTCCTCCTCTTGATCATCACTCTCCTCCTTATTTTCATCCAATGAGTTTCCAGATTCAGCAGTTTCTTCTTCCATAGGTTCCTGCAAGGCACTAGTCTCTCCCTTTGGGGGAGAGAATCGATTAACATATTGAAGTATGTAGTAATTAAAATCCTTGTAATTATCAAAGAAATATTCAAGTATATCATAAATCTCATATTTATAAGGTGCATCATCAATACTTTCAAGCAAATAGGCAATTTCGAATTCACCCTTCCAAGCAATAAATTCCTCAATTTGTTCCACATCTTCAATGTCATAATTTCCCTTAACATAAGAAGATATGGTAACATCATCATTATACTCACATTGAAAAGGGAGGTGTTTATACCTCCTACATCAGCAAGATTTATCAAAGCAATAAGTAATATTATTAGTAGAGCACAAGTATCTAGCAGTGATATTCAATTTATTAATTTTTCCCATAAGTGTTTCCCCTTTTGTGACAAGCGGTGTTCCTTATAATTTTTTTTGTTCATCCGTGAACTCATCTTGCCAATAAGATCTAGTTTCAAAAGCATCAAATATTGATAGCAAGCATAATAAAGCAAGTAACAAGGAAAACAATAACAAAGTAAAAATGATTGGAGGTGAGAGACTCCCCTTGTAGAAATTCTCTTCCTCCCCAACAACGACGCCAGAAAAATGCTTGATGTCTGTGAACACACGTTCGTTGGGAGACCCAAGAGGAAGGTATGAAGAGTGCAGCAGCAAGTTTCCCTCAGAAAGAAACAATTGTTGAATCGACCAGTAGGAGGAAGGAGTAACTTTAGAAGGTTGATGTAGCTGAGATGGCAGGGCGCACTACCTGTTCAGCAACAACGTGGAACCTACACAACACAAACAATTCACTTTTCCCCAACGAATCAGTGTGGTTTTCAATCTCACTCGTTTTGCTGATAATAAAGAGGTTAAATGTATTGTGTGGAAACAATATGAGAACAGTATGAAAACAGTAGCAGCAGTGTGTAAACAAAGGAAGCAATGTGAAAACAGTGGAAAAAGTATGTGTATTATCAGTATGAGAAAATGAACCAAGGTCCACAATTCACTAGTGGTGTCTCTGTGTGAAAGATAAATAACATGTGTGGTGAACAAATTACAGCTAGGTAATTGACAGAAATCAAGGCTTCACCGTAGTGCATATGCAAGACATAAAGATTACTATGTGATTCATGCGATCATTACAACAAAACATAGACCGTCATCCAACTGCGTCTATGACTAATAATCCGCCATCAGAATATCATCCGAACAAACGTTAGGTATTAAGTTGCAAGCAACAGATTATCGCAGTAAGCAAATTGTGTAATGTAAACAGTAAACTAAGTAAACACCGTTGATTTCTCCCTGATGGCAACAACACATCCTCCATCCGTCACATTTCTGTCACTCGAGCACAGATGCAAAGGAGGCATGAACCCACTATCAAGCATAAATACTCCCTCTTGGAGTTAGTAGCATCTACTTGGCCAGAGCATCTACTAATAACGGAGAGCATGCAAGATCATAAATAACATATGCATGGAGATAACATGATAGATTGATAATCAGAATACATAACATTCAACATTCATCAGATCCTAGCAAACACAACATGTAGCATTAGATAAAGATGATCTCGATCATGTAGGGCAGCTCACGAGATCTAAACATGAGGTACAAAGTGGAGAAGACAACCATCTAGCTACTGCTATGGACCCGTAGTCCAGGAATGAACTACTCACGCATCACTTCAAAGGAGGGCATGGCGGTGTAGACCCCTCCGGTGATGAATTCCCTTCCCGGTATGGTGCCGGGGAGATCTCTAGAATGATCCCGGTCTTGGGATGACGATGACGGTGGCCTCGGGTGTTTCTCCGGATGAAGTGTTATATATTTAGGGTTGACGTATCGAGGGGTATAAATAGGCGAAAGGGCAATGGCGGTGGACACCCGAGGGGCCCACACCACCCCAGGCGCGGTCAGGGAGTGCGCCGCCCTATGATATGGCCCCCCTCCGGGCCTCTTCGGGACTCTTTGGAACCTTCGGGAATTCTAAGACTTCCAAGCTTCGAATTTTCCAATTCCAAGAATATTTCCATAACAACTTTTCTGAAACTTAAAACAACAGAATACATGGAACTGGCTCTATGGCATCTTTTCAATAGGTTAGTCCAGAAAATCGATGAAAATGACATAGTGTATAGCAAACATGTAGGAAACAACATGGAACATCAGAAATTAAGGATATGTTTGTGACGTATCAGCTTCTAATATTGTCTCACATCCAAATATACCTAATAAAACTAGTGTTCTTATGCTTTCTGTTAAGATTGGTGATCATTGCTATTATGGTTTGTGTGACATTGGTGCAAGTTCTAGTGCTATTCCTTATGAAATTTATAAAGAAATTATGCATGAAATTAGTTCTTGTGAGCTTGAAGATATTGATGTGGTTATTCAGCTTGCTAATAGAGACACTATCTTTCCGATTGGTATTGTTAGAGATGTTGAAGTTTTATGTGGTAAAACTAAATATCCTACTGATTTTCTAGTGTTGGGTAAGGCTGCTAGTAAAACTTGTCCTATTATTTTTGGTAGACCTTTCTTGAGCACTTGTGGTGCCATTACAGATTGTAAGAAGGAGAATATATTGACTAAATTTGATGGAATATATTATGAGTTCAATTTCTCCAAATTTGCTAGAGCTCCTTATGAATCTGAATTGCCTAATGAGAATTTTAGAGTTGAACAGCTTGCCTCTATTTCTCTTGCTCCTAACAATGCTTTGCAGCAATATATGGAGGACCATGAAAGTGAGGTCTTTATGGAAGAGAGGAATGAGATTGACGATATTCTCCTTCGTCAACCGGTGATACTGAAACATAATTTACATGTGGAAGACTTGGGTACCACATTACCACCCAAGGAGGATCCTGTTTTTGATTTAAAACCTTTACCTGATGATCTTAAATATGCTTATAGTGATGATAAGAAAATATATCCTGTTATTATTAGTTCTAAACTTTCAGGTGAAGAAGAGGAAAGATTATTGGGAATATTGAAGAAACACCATGGAGCAATTGGATATACTCTTGATGATTTGAAAGTGATTTCTTCCTCTATATGTCAGCATGTTATTAATATTGAACCAGATGCAAAGCCAATAGTTGAACATCAACGTCATTTAATTCCTAAGATGTAGGAAGTGGTAAGATATGAGGTATTAAAACTCCGTGATGTTGGTATTCTTTTTCCTATTGTTGATAGTAGATGGGTGAGCCGTGTGCATTGTGTCCCTAAGAAGGGAGGAATGACCGTTGTGCCTAATGAAAATAATGAGCTTATTCCTGAAAGATTAGTAGTTGGTTATAGAGTGTGCATTAAAGGAAAGTTAACAAGGTTACTAAGAAAGATCATTATCCTTTGTTTTTTATTGATCAAATGTTAGAGAGCTAGTCTAAGAATACTCATTTTTTCTTTCTTGGTGGTTATTCTGGGTTTTCTCAAATTGCTGTTATGAAGCAAAATCAAGAGAAAACAACATTTACTTGTCCTTATGGTACTTATGCTTATAGATGTATGCCTTTTGATTTGTGTAATTCCCATGCTACGTTTCAAAGATGCATGTCTGCTATTTTTCATGGTTTTTGTGAAGAAAATGTGGAAGTATTCATGGACAATTTTTCCATCTATGGAACTTATTTTGATAACTGCTTGCACAACTTTGATAAAGTTTTGCAGAGATGTGAGGAAACTAATCTTGTTCTTAATTGGGAGAAATGCCACTTTATGGTGAATGAAGGAATTGTTCTTGGACATAAATTTCTAAAAGAGGTATTGAAGTTGACAGAGCTAAAGTGGAAGCCATAGAGAAAATTCCCTATCCCAGGGATGTTAAAGGTATTCGTAGTGTTCTTGGTCATGCTATTTTTATAGGAGGTTTATTAAAGATTTCTCTAAAATATCAAAGCCTCTTACTAATCTTCTTCAAACAGACGTACCTTTTGTTTTTGGTGATGATTGTAAGGAAGCTTTTGAAACTGTAAAGAAGGCTTTAACTATTCCTCCTATTGCTCAACCACCTGATTGGGATTTCCCTTTTGAAATTATGTGTGATGCTAGTGATTTTGTTGTAGGTGCTGTTCTTGGATAGCGAGTAGATAAGAAATTGAATGCTATTCATTATGCTAGTAAGACTCTTGATGTTGCTCAAAAGAATTATGCTACCACTGAAAAAGAGTTCTTAGCTGTAGTTTTTGCATGTGATAAGTTTAGACCCTATATCGTTGATTCAAAAGTTACTATTCATACTGATCGTGCTGCTATTAGATACCTTATGGAAAAGAAAGATGCTAAGCCTAGGCTTATTAGATGGGTGCTGTTTTTACAAGAGTTTGATTTGCATATTGTGGATAGGATGGGTGCTGAAAATCCCGTTGCTGATAACTCGTCTAGATTGGAAAACATTGCTTATGACCATATTCCTGTTAATGATAGTTTTCTAAATGAATTGTTGGCTGCAATAAAGGTAAACTCCCAAGATAGTCCATGTTATGCTGATTATGTTAACTTTATTGTTTCCAAGTATTTGCCTCCAACATTTACAGCTCAACAAAGAGGGAAATTCTTCTATGATTTGAGGCATTATTTTTGGGATGACCCATACTTATATAAAGAAGGAGTAGATGGTATTATGAGAAGATGTTTTCCTGATCATGAACAACGTGAAATATTGAGAAAGTGTCATGGTAGTGCTTATGGAGGACATAACGCTGGAGATAGAACCGCGCAGAAGGTTCTACAATCGGGTTTCTATATGGCCTACTCTCTTTAAAGATGCACGTAAATTTGTTTTATCTTGTGATGAATGTCAAAGAGTTGGTAATATTTCTATACGTAATGAAATGGCTATGAGTTATTCTCTTGTTATTGAACCTTTTAATCATTGGGGATTTGACTTTATGGGTCTGTTTCCTCCTTTGAATGGTTACACTCACATTATTTGATAGGGATATAACAGAGGTCCATGAGGTCTATCCATGCTTGAGTTGGAAAGAAATATTGAGCCTCACTGATGTTTATTATAAGGTGAATTCTTTCCTAACAAATAATGTTTGTGTTCATGAGAATGTTATACTACCTAAGCCTATGAATTTATTTATGATTAGTTTTATTAATAACACAAAAATGGATGGATAAGAGGAAGCAAGGAGAAAGAGAAGGAGGCGTGGAAAACAACAACAAGGAAATGATGTTTCAGTTCGGACTGCCAGAAGTCCCGAATTTGAAATAGTCATGGATTCTTCATACGGGCTCCAAATACAGCAAACGAGCACAATCCGGATAGGAAATTTGATGGGCTTTCCAATGTATCCAGCCCCATCAACAAATTCGTCTCGTGCAAGATGTGGTGACCGAAACAAGCCACGGATAGTTTTCTGCCAGTTTCCAAATCGAGTCCAATTGGCTGCGCCCGTGTTGGATCAGTTTGTATCCGAGTTGGTTGAGTCCAAACAAGTAGGAATAGGTCAATTTCGTGGGGAATCATCCCCTCCCTCATATATAGCTACCACCTGCGTGTGGAATAGATTAGGCGACGTTAAAACCAAAAACCCTAGACCTCTAGATTGAAACTGCTTGTAAGCCTTTCATCTGGAAGTTCATCTGCAAACTTTACGTGTTACCTGCTGTTCCACTGGGAATAAGACAGTACAGGACCACTTGTAGTCAGTGGATTACTTGTGCAAGAGTGTGGAATTGAGAATATCCTTGGGGTTACTATCTTTTGCATTAGCATCAGGGATCAGCCGGGAGAGTTCTTAGTGGCGCACTAGTTATCATACTGGAGTTGTCTGTGAGTTCACTGAGAAGATCGGGCCACCCCTTATCATTCTTGTTGCTGTTGATTATGTTACTAAATGGGTAGAAGCTATACCTACAAAAAGTGCTGATGGTGAGACATGCTTAAATATGTTATTTTCCCAAGCTTTGGTGTGCCTAGATATCTTATGAATGATGGAGGTTCTCACTTTATTGATGGTGGTTTTAGAAAAACCCTTACTAAATATGATTTTAATCATAGAATTGCCTTAGCTTATCATCCTCAAACCAGTGGGAAAGTAGAATTATCAAATAGAGAAATAAAATCTATCTTGCAAAAGACTGTTAATAAATCTAGGAAAATTGGTCTGATAAGTTGAATGATGCTTTATGGGCTTATAAAACTGCTTATAAAAATCCTATGGTTATGTCTCCTTATAAAATGGTTTATGGAAAATCTTGTCACCTGCCTTTAGAATTACAACACAAAGCTTATTGGGCAGTGAAAGAACTTAATAAAGATTTTAAACTTGCTGGTTAGATAAGAATGCTTGACTTGAGTTCTCTAGATGAATGGAGATGTGAAGCTTATGAAAATGCTAGACTCTTTAAACAGAAAGTTAAGCAATGGCATGATAGGAGAATTCTTAAAAGAGAGTTTCATCGTGGTGATAAAGTTCTATCGTATAGGTCTCGTCTCAGATTTTTTGCAGGAAAATTACTCTCAAGATGGGAAGGACCTTATGTTAATTGAAGAAGTGTATCGTTCGGGTGCAATCAAAATTACTTCCCTTAAAGATAAAACTACACAAGTGGTAAATGGGCAAAGACTCAAACATTATATTTCTGGGGATTCTTATGATGAAGATGTTGATATTATTCAAGTAATGACTCCGGAGAAGTTTATTAGAGGGAATATTCCAGAATCTGCAGAGTCTATTTTCGAATATGTAACAGCTCTGTTAACAAAAAGTTCGGGATTACTTTCCAAGTGATAAATTATTCATATATGGAAAATATAAAAAATATCGAGCCGGAGAAGGGTAGGAGAAGGTGCGCGAGGGAACCACACCACCTGGTGGCGCGGGCCCACCCCTGGCCACACCACCCTATGGTGTGGCCGCTACGGAGGTCCTCTCCGACTCGTTTTTGACCTGAACTTTCCTTTCGATACGTATGTTTCTGCTATTTAACCCCCCGGACACCCCGAGGTCCGTGTATGGTTTTCTCGTCGTGTTACTATTTCGACCTATTTCTGCCAGTTCTATTTTTAGTTTTAGAAGTGCCATGGCATCTGCCAACAACAACAAGGGGACGGAGCCGATGGAAGATGATCTCGAAGGTCCCAATCGCAAGAACATGGACCAGGGCGTCAAGAGGGAAGCAAGGAGGGTGCGATGAATTAACGTTCTAAGTGTTTCTTCTTGCAACATGCAGTAACCAAGGCCATCAGTTCCAGGTCTCAGCCCCATCCCTGGAGTAGAGGAAGCCCTTCGAGTCGCAGATGAGTTCTGCGATCGATATCGAGCTCTAAGGTCGGAGGTGGAGATACTGCAAAAAGAGAATGACAGCTTTTGCGATATGCTGGAGCGCTTCCATGCCTTGATTGAGAAGAGTTCACCACCACCAATGAAGAATTAATTCAACATTGGTATTGGAATCCCCTTGGCTTGTTCCAAGCTTGGCGGAGTGCTGCGGTATCACACCTTTATCTTTCACCCTTTTTATCTTTTAGTAGAGTCATATCATAAGTAGAGAAAATATCATATAGGATGGTTTGCAGTATGGAAGTATCACTCTTTGGTTGGTTATTGTTGTATCCCTTTGTTTGAGTTGCTGTAATGGAATATTAATGAGAAGTTTCATCATTTACTTTATAGACTTTATTTTAGTTTCCAATTTTTGTTATATGGTTGATCTTGTTATTAGTATTGGTATCAATATTGGAGCATCAAGTTAATCTAGTTGATTTTGGCAAACTTAGCATTGGTCAGTAGCAACAATACGTTGAGACTTACCTAGAAAAGAGGGAGTTGCATGTAGATATATTATTCCATGATCTTTCTTTTTTGTTAGCTCATAAGCTTGTTATTCTCAAGTAAGATTGTTTGTACCTCCAAGGAAGATTGCATGATTGCTTTTATCATATTTATATTTGTTTGTTTTCCCTCAACTCTTATGCTTGCTACCCAGCCTTGCTAGCCAAAAACCTGTACTGAAAGGGAATGCTTCTCGTGCATCCAGACCTTGAGCCCCGAAACCTTGTCATTTGTGTCCACCATACCTACCTATATGTGGTATTTAACTACCACTCCAAGTAAATTTCTTGTGTGCTACCTTTAAAACCTACAAAATTACACATGTTTTGTGCCCCTCTTTTAGCTCATAAGGACGCAAATAGAGAATCTTTATCTCTGGACTTTACACACCTGGACTAGTGGCTTCATCCGCTTATCCAGATGATAGAAGAGCTGGCAGTGGGGTGCCCAGCCCCAAACTTAATAATACAAATTCTCTTCACTATTTTTCCCTGATTTATCAGTCAAAGAATAATTGTGTAAACAAAAGAGAAAGAGGGATGACCTTCTATACAGTTGTGTCCTTCAATGGGAGCCTCTCTTGTGAAGTCTAGTTGGCTTTTGACGTACTGTATTTTATTTTTGCCATTCGTTGACATAAACATACACCACTCTCAAAAAAAATTTCAATGACTCTGTTTATCAACTAAAAACCTCTAGCACATGAGTTAATCCCAGCTTCCCTCTGCGAAGGTCCTATCTTTTACATTTATGTTGAGTCAGTAAACTTACTCCTTTCTATCTTAAGCAAATATTTGAGTTGTTGTGATCCATCCATCTATATGGTGATTTACTCAATCATGTCATTTATTCTTCCTTTTTTAGTACAAGTGCTTTTATTTGATTGAATACCACTTTGAAAGTTACCAATGACTGCAAAGAGACTGTTATAATTGAGCATGATAAACTCTTCAATATAATCTCTAGTATAAGACTCTGATCGAAAGATAAGTACATTGTTAATTGTTCTCTGACCAAGAGTGTAGTTTTCCCTCACCAATTATGATTTCCTTTTTGCACCTTTATTGTGATTTCCTCTACTTGTTGCAAGTTTAATTATATGAGGGGAAGTTGCTGTCTAAAATGACTTGTGATTTGATAGATGTGATGCTTCTTGTCCGTATTTTATTTATCGACACCTCACTCCATAAACCTATGGTCATATTTACTGAGTTCAGCTTCGCTTGGGGACAAGCGAGGTCTAAGCTTGGGGGAGTTGATACGTCCATTTTGCATCACCATTTTATAATGTTATTTTCCATTATTCATTCGTATATTTCATGTTATGATGCATTTCTTATGTTATTTCATCTTATTTTGCATGTTTCATAATTTTTGGAGAATAAACACCAGGAGTAGAAATCTGATGGAAAACGCACAGTCAAGTTACCCTATTTCAGAAGATTAGAAGAAGAAGGGGGCATCAGGGATGTCTTAGAAGTCTAGAAGATGGAGCTAGCCATGAGTGGACCCGGAGGGGGGCCACAGGGGGCCCACACCATGGGGTGGCGCGCCCCATGGCAGCGCCACCCACCTCTGGTCGCCCCCTTTCGCGTACTTGACCCCGAGGAAACCCTAAGCCCTAGAACATCATCAAAGAAATATTCCGCCGCCGCCTCGGGGCGGAAAACAACAGAGAGAGAAAAGCTCTCCGGCAGGGAGAAATTTGCCGGGGAAATTCCTCCCCGAAGAGGGGGAATCATCGCCATCGTCACCGTCATCACTCTGGGCATCATCAAGATCGTCATCGTCATCATCATCACCACCAGTACCATCATCCTCATCATCCACCTTCATCCCGCTATAACAATTAGGGGTATTTATCGTTGTTTTCCACTAGATCTCTCTCCCGGTGTGGATTACTTGTTAGTACTTGATGCTTGTGAGATTTATCGGTGTTTGCACGTTATGAACAGATTGTTATTCACCATTATATCACCCTATGATCCATATGATGTATTTTGAGTAGTTCGTTTAGTTCTTGAGGACATGGTTGAAGTCATGATGTCAGTAGTAGAATTATGTTGAAGTAATATCTAGTGGTTTGATATTTAAGTTGTGGTGTTATTCTTCTAGTGGTATCATGTGAATGTCGACTACATGATACTTCGCCTTTATGGGCCTAGGAGGATGCATTGTGTATTTTGCTACTAATTGTGGGGTTGACGCAGTGATAGAAACCTAAACCGCCGTTAGGAAACCAATGCACGAGGGAGTGTACGATCCCGGAGTTTTAAGGTTGTGGTTAGATTTATCTTAATTACTTTCTAGTATTTGTGGATTCTTACGAGGGTTATAATCACAATTATGTATTAGTCCTAGTTGGGCGGTGCATTAGCATAGGTTCACCCACACAACACCTATCAAAACAATAAATATTAATCAACTGTATGAAACGAAAGCACTTGACGAAATTCCCATGTGTCATCGAGAACGTTTGGTAATCATAAGTAGAACAACCGGCTTGTCTTTTGCTCTCAAAAGGATTGGGGAACTGGCTGCAATTATATTTGTTGTCTTTTATTTACTCGCACTTTATTTCTCTGCTATATCAAAAACCACCAAAAACCTGTTCGCTAGTGTTTACAGTGAATCCTCTATCCAACCTGCCTGTCAACACCTTCTGCTCCTCGTTGGGTTCGACACTCCTATTTATTGAAAGTATTATGATACACCCCCTATACTTGTGGGTCATCACGTCTGCGACGGTTCGGACGCTCCCAGCGACTCTAACGACTCCTCCGCTTGGGAGTCCAGTGACGCAGAGGAGGACGCCACGGATCCCCGTCCTCGAAAGGGAAACCGGCCTGAGGCACCCGGCTTCTTGCTCCTGGCTCATCCTTAGCCGGGGCGTTCTTCTTCTTTTTTGCATTAGGAGTTTTCCCGGCTCCTGCCTCGGTGAAGCATATCTACGGGGGAGTAGCCCCCACACAATGTATAAACTTTATTTTTAAGCGCCTGAGATCAGATCTGTTACCTTATGTCTCTGTATCTTGCCTTGCAGCGGTAGCTTCCCGCTCTTCTTTTTCTTATGCTTTGCCTTACATCTCCAACCAGCGGGAAAACTTGTCGACAAAGACCCGAAACTTTTCGAAATCAGATCCGAGGCAAACAACGCGATTGCAACGAAAATTCAAACTTTGAAAGAGTTCAAAAGAGATAGATGTCCTTCTTTTCTTTCGTGCCACTGTCCCCAAACCGCCTGGGTTTTGAGGGGCCGTGTGGTCCTTAAAAATAAGAGATCCAAATGTCCTCCTTTTCCCCTCAAGGCCAAAGTCCCCAAACCGTCTGGGTTCTGAGGGGCCGTCTAGGCCTTTGCCTCTCTCCCGGAGCCATCTGAACTCTGGGTTGTCATCGGTTTTCACCGAAGACGGGGCCGTCGACAGCCCCCACTCGGATCTGATTTGGGAAAAGGAGAAAAAAAATCCAAAGTCGAATCAGAAAAATAAGCATATATTCTCGAGACTCCGGGAAGAAACAAAGATGGAGCGGAAATTACATGGGCCCTGCCCGAATAGGCACGGAATGCACTAGCACCGCTAGGGCACTTGTGCTGGGTGGTATTATGAGGGGAGCGGAAATTACATCGGGTCCCTGCCCGAACATGCACGGAATGCACTCGTGCCGCTAGGACACTTGTGCAGGGTGGCACTACCAGCGCTTTACATTCGGGGCCTCCCGGATACGCTTGCTGGCCAACCCTTGTGCTGATCAGGCACTCACGTAGCAGGGATGGACCAGCCCTGCCTGCACCTTGATATGTCTTAAACATATCTATAATGTTTGATGTTCCATGTTGTTTTCATGCCATATGCTACATGTTTCCTATAAACTTTATGTCATTTTTATGGATTTCCAGGGACTAACCTATTGACAAGATGCCATAGAGCCAGTTCCTATTTTCTGATATTTTTAGTTTTAGAAAAGTTGTTCTAGAAATATTCTCAGAATTGGACGAAACAAAACCCTAGGGTCTTAGAAATCTGTCAAATACACGGAGTTTGAAGGGGGGCCTCAGGGGCCCCACACCATAGGGCGGCGCCCCCTCCCCTTTGTCGCGCCACCAGGTGGTGTGGCCCTCCTGGCCACCCATCGACATTGCCCTCTCGCCTATTTAAGCTCCTCCACGGGTTAACCCTAAAGTCCCGATCCTTTTTCCACCAAAATTTCGGTAGCCTCCGTCATTGCCAACCCTAGTTCGGGAAGGTTATGAATCTCTCCCCGGCACCCTGTCGGGAGGTGGAATCATCACCGGAGGGCTCTTCATCACCATGCCTGCCTCCAGAGTAATGCGTGAGTAGTTAATCCTTGGACTACGGGTCCATAGCAGTGGCTAGATGGTTGTCTTCTCCTCTTTATGCCTCATGTTTAGATCTTGTGAGCTGCCTAACATGATCAAGACCATCTTATTGTAATGCTACATGTTTTTTTTGCTGGGATCCGATGAATATTGAATGCTATGTCTAATGATTATCAATCTATCATGTTTATGTTATTTATGATCTTACATGCTCTCCGTTACTAGTAGATGCTTTGGCCAAGTTGATGCTTGTAACTCCAAGAGGGGGTATGTATGCTCGATAGTGGGTTCATGCCTCCCTTTCACTCATGCTCGAGTGACAGAAACGTAAAGGGTGGGGGATGTGTTGTTGCCATTAGGGAAAAAACAAAAATGTTTACATTGTTTATGTTACACACTTTTCTTAAAGCAATTATCTGTTGCTTGCAACTTAATACCCGAGGTTTGATTGGATGACGTTCCGAGGGTGGATTATTAGTCATAGATGCAGTTGGATAACAGTCTATGAATTATGTTGTAATGCCCGAATGAATCACATAGTAATCATCATGTCATGCATATGCACTACGGTGCGGCCTTTATATCTATCAATTGCCTAGCTGTAATTCGTTTGCCCAGCATGTTATCTATCTTTTATGGAGAGACACCACTAGTGAACTGTGGACCCCGGTTCTTTTCTTTACACTGATAATACAACCACTGCAACCACTATTTTCCTACTGCAATTGCTTTTTTCCTTACATTCAATGTCATCATTGTTCTCTTTCATTTACTGCAAACAAGTATTGTTTTCCACACTATAAGTCTAATCCTTTGTTTTCAGCAAACCGGTGAGATTGTCAACCTCACTGCTTCGTTGGGGCAAAGTAACTTGATTGTGCTGTGTAGATTCCACATTGCTGCTGAACCGGTAGTGCGTCCTGCCAACATCAGCTGACAACAACCTTAAGAAGTGATTTCTTTCTCCTACTGGTCGATTCAACCTTGGTTTCTTTTTGAGGGAAAAGTTGTCGCTGCACTCTTCATACCTTACACTTGGGGTCTCCCAACGAGCGTGTGTTTACCTGCCATCACGCCTTATGGGTAAAACCTCTAGAGGTGGTACTTCCGTAAATGCTCGATATTCCACGATTTATTTACGGGTTTTCTCCCCTCCGTATCGAGGTGTATAACGCCGGGTTTAAGGACGTGTACTACCCGATAAGGGCCCTCCCAAGGGGAAGAGAACTTGTCCCTCCCCTTGGTACTAAGTTTCCTCCGTAGGACCCAGTCTCTAATCTTAAGGTCCCGGGGTCGCAATCGCCGGCTATGATAGCGGCGCAACCCCCGCCTGTACTGAGTTGATCGTATCATAGCCTGATAATGTACCTCTTCCAAGAAGTTGACGTCGTCGATCCCTGCCTCCCCTGAGATCCCTCCGTGTAGGCTTGGATCCGGGGGGATTTGTGCTTAATCTCCGTTAGGACGACTGCTTCTGCTCCATAAACCAAGGCGAACAAGGTTTCACCGATTGCTCGGTTGGGGGTGGTCCTCATTGACCAGAGCACCACCGAGCGGGGGGATGCAATATTTTCTGCAGCGTGTGAGCTTGTGGAAATTCTTATTCTTGAGTCCCCGCAACACTTCTACGTTAGCCCGCTCTGCCTGCCCATTGCGCCTGGGATGAGCAATAGAGGCAAAGAATATCTTCGTGACCAGATGCTCACACTAGTCTTGAAAAGATCCGCTAGTGAACTGTTAGCCCTTGTCGGTGATGATGCGGTTAGGCACCCCGAACCGACACACAATCCCTCAGATGAACTTGCATGCTGCTTCCGTTGTCTCCGCTCTGACGACCTCCGCTTCCACCCACTTGGTGAACTTATCGATGGCGACGAAGAGGAACCAAAATCCTCCCCTTGATCGTGGAAAAGGTCCTAGGATGTCCAGCTCCCAGACCGCGAACGGCCATGATAGGGGGATGACTTGCAGAGCCTGAGCCGGTTGGTGGATTCTCTTGGCATGGAACTGACAGGCTTCACAGGTTCTAACCAGATGCTCGTCATCGGACAGGGGCGTAAACCAGTAGAAGTCGTGCCGCACCGCCTTCCCGGCCAGGGCCCGGGATGCGACGTGGTGGCAGCACAATCCCTTATGGATATCAGCAAGTAGCTCCATTCCTTCTTCCCTGGGGATGCATTTGAGCAGCATCCCTTTCGCCCGTCGCCAATGGATCTCCCCATCGACCAAGACATACATCTTGGCCTGCCGGGCAATGCACTCCGCACACTCATCGTCGTCCCGTAACTCTCGGCCTTGAAGGAACTTCATGATGTCTTCAGCCCAGGGCGGAACCTCTAGGGACGCGGTCAGGACCTCCCTCCCTGGAAGGGGTCTCCCAGCAGGCCTCTCTGGAACGACCACCACTAGAGAATTTTCCCCGGGGCTTCACTCGACCGTTGGCTGCGTTAATCGCTCAAGCAACGCCCCCAGAGGGATCGACTCCCGCCGGGCCGCTATCTTAGAGATCTCGAAGGTGATGGAGTTGTCTGCTCGGGAGTGATACGTCATAAATGTATCCTTAATTTCTGATGTTCCATGTTCTTTTATTATTGTTTCCCACATGTTTGCTATACACTTTATGCCATTTTTATAGATTTTCCGGACTAACCTATTGACAAGACGCCGTAGAGCCAGTTCTCTGTTTTCTGTTGTTTTTATTTTCAAAAAAGTTGTTCAGGAAATATTCTTGGAATTGGAAAATTCGAAGTCCGTAAGTATTAGAATTCTCGAAGGTTCCACGGAGCCCCGAAGAGACCCGGAGGGGGGCCTCAGGGGGCCCACACCATAGGGCGGCGCCCCCTGGCCGCGCCGGGGGTGGTATGGGGTCCCCAGGCCTCCACCGCCTTTGCCCTTTCGACTATTTATTCCCCCCGAGACATAAACCCTAAAGATATACCACTTTTTCCCGAAAAACAGCCGAGGCCGTGATGACTCCCAAGTGCAGGAGATCAATTGTAGTACCTTTCGATAAGTATTTGAGTGTCGAACCCACGAGGAGCTGAAGGTAAGCTATCTATTCTCTAAAGCCCTATAACCATCTTATATGGTTGTTTATGCAAAGCAATAAGTTTGACTAAAAGGAACTAACTAATTAAAAGCAAGCGACGTGGAGTGTGGTTTGTCTAGTAACTAGTGAAGCAAGTTTAAAATGCAAGTAATCCTAAAGCAAGTTTCTAATCAAGTTTCACAAGTAGCAAGCAGCAAATATCTCAAGTATCTCAAGGGAGCAAGTGTTCTAGCAATAGGTGTTTCGTTCGTGTGGTTGTCACAATTAGTGAAGCACATGTTTTAGTCTTAGTTGTTTCTTCTAGGAAGGAGCCATGAATAGGTATAGTCAAGTAAATGATCTACAACCCCTTATGATGGATCATGTGGCCAAGTAAATGACTGCACAAGATTGATTAAGACATAAAGTCCCACCATAGCCTTACGTTCTAAGGTCCCCTATATATATCCCCCCAATAAGTTAACTTTGTGGCTCGGTCTACGGTTACTGTCACTCCCAAGTCACCACCACTCCATTATGCTACCGGTGATCACCTTACATGCATTCCCCAACATATGCGTGCACTCATATATTGTACATAAAGACAATCATAGAAGATAACAAACTTGTATGCAACCAATCAACGAACTATTTCACCATTGCCCAGAACAAGTCACTACTCAAACATAGACGGGGAGACACAATACATCCAGGGAATATAGTATTGCATCAAACATCGTGTTTTCCAAGAGATTACAGTGGAGAGATGGAGCTCATCTTGTTGTAGATGTTGATGATGAACACGCCGGAGGGGGGTGTAGCCCTCCGAGGGTGATCCCGACGGCGTTTCCCCCCTCCGATCTTCTCCGGCAGCAACCTTCTGTCTCTCTGTTTCGTGGTTTTGTCTCTCGGCGCCGCGCCTTCTCGAAAAGGCCAGGGGACCCTTTATATAGTCATTTTTAGGTCACGAGACACTCGGGAGAAGAAAAATCGACGGCATCGGAGCCACGGGGGCAAAAAGGGGGCCCCACACGCGGCCAAGGAATCTGGCCGTGTGGAGGATCCTCTTTTCCACCTGGTTGGCCTTTTGGCCCCCTACTTTGGCCCATGGTCTTCGTCTCGAAAATTCTGAACCGTGCTCTTTGGGCTTGCCCTTTTTGGAGTCCCGAAGCTCCCAGAAAGTCTGAAACACTAAAAAGTACGTTTTCTGGAAAAACAGGGTTAGAACCAAAAGAAGGGGGATTGTTCAGAAAATCCCCCAAATCATTGTAAAACATGAATATATGTTCTAATATGTAGGAAAAACAAGTAATAACATGCAAAGTTCATGTATGCATTTTACATGCATCAACATCCCCAAGCTTAACCCATGCTCGTCCTCGAGTATGAACGTGATAAAACTAACATGTACTTTGCATATTGAAACAATCATGGGATATCAGGGAGGATTATTCATGCTACATATAATCAAATGATTAATACTAGAAATGAGTAGCAATATACAATTCATGTTGTAAGAAATATCAAATATGCAAGCAAAGATGCTTCATGAAAGTTCACAAAGTGTATAATGAAATAAAAGCACTATGGACCAAATGCATACACAAAATGAAAAAATAAAATCCTATATTGGTCAAAGAATAGCATAATGGAAAATATAAAATATGGTGGACACTTTGGAGAAAATTGAGTAGAGGTAAAACATGATCAAGTCTTATTTAGCCTCTAAATTATTCAACTAAAATTACTAATTGAAATGTGGTATCAATTGATCTAGGACTCTCATTGCCCCTTTATCACTAGCATCTTAAATGGTGAATGTTGAAGTAATGTGAATGACAAGGTGGTTGAAAGCCTCATGCCCCGTGAGTGTGAAAACCTACTCCATGATTACCCAACTTAAGATTCCTAATAAGCTTTGTACAATCATAATAAGTATTGATGACATCATAGAGAACCGCAAAGAGGTACCTCTTGCCCCATGACATGGAAACAAGCCCATGTCACAATGACAAGACAAACAAATGGAGTAGACTCATCATCCTTTTTATTTTCATTCACTATTATGCATAGCTTCTTATTTTATTGTAAGATGTGTTGTAGAGTCACTCAAGCTGTAAGTAAATTTCCACCATGATAAAGCATGGCTTGGGTTAGCGGCCCAATGCGTTTCTCTAGTCATATAGATACTTACTCATCAAAACTTACTATTCCTCTATTTCATTTCGGCATGGCAGGAGTCCAAAAACAAAAGTACATGATATCAACCAAATGTAAATTTTTGTGCAATGTTGAAAGCTTTCCGGTGATACACGTTTATAGCTAGCTCCCAACCACACACTTGTCAAACGCAAAACTTGTGGCTCCCATTATTGGGTCATGTTTATTAGATGCATAAAAAGTAAAGTGTGCCTTCAAAAGTTCGTGAGAGTCCTATCCCAAGTTCAACCCATGACAATTAATAAAGTGAATATCTTAATTTAGAACATAAATAACACAATAACATGGTGAACATACTCGGAATAGCAATGAAGCTAATGGGAAGATATGGTGGACTCACTGGAAATACTTGGCTAAGGAGTGTTGGAAACAAGTTTTTACTTGTTGGAATTTTTAAATTTTTGGCTAGCAAGAGGGAGATAGTTGACCAGCTACTATGCATGCATATGTCCATAGAACTACTCATTTCATGAAAAACTAAATAAACCAGCAATTAACATCAAGGACATGAATAAGAGATAGCTCAAGACAACATTATTGCAAATTTCTACACATAAAAAGCCTATAAATCATGCAAACATATGTAGCTCTTCAAATCAACCATGGCACCCCTATTCCAAGTCATAATACTAGCATCCAATACATTCCAACCCCAAAATCCAATAGCTCAATCTCATATAAAATGATGGGTGTGGTCTTATCAAAACAAAAATAAAAACAAAAACTAGACGCTTCAAGTCTCTACGATAAATGATTTGCTTAGAAAAACAGAAAGTAGACGTGTGCTAACCAAAAGAGTGTAGCTCCAGTGGGGTATTCATCACATCCCCAAGCTCATGGCTTTCACCATTCTTGGATGTCTTGAGGCGCAGCTCCTCTATTCCCTGTGAAAAAACTTCACAAAACATGTTTCTCCCATTCTTTTTTTGTGGGGTGAGATTAGCAAGGACAAACAAATCACATGCTTGCTGTGCAAAATTCCAAATCAAACGCTCCATTAGATATACAATAAGGTTCATTATGTTGTATGTTCACTCTCTTGCTTGAAAGAATCATGGAAATTCGATTCTCAAGCCCAAAGAGTGCATAAAACAAAAGAAGGCAGAATCTGTCCAGAAAAGTAATAGCAGCAAAACGAACGTTTTTCCCTATGCTAGACTCGTCAAAAAATTAAGCCAATTTTTGTGCTTACATAGGATGAAAAGTTTCAGAACATACTAAAAAATTAGCTCAATCCGACATACCAATACAAAACGTAAAATCATACGGTGAGCAGACTCGTGCTGAAAAAGAAATTTCATGCACTAGGATAGCAACTTATAAGTCCAAATGGGTTTGACTTGACTCTTTATTGAAAACTCCAGAATTAAAACAACAGGAACTAATCTCTTGATACAGCAAGAGGACACTAGGAAAATCCAAACAAAAACAACCGGGTTGCCTCCCGTAAAGCGCTTTCTTTATAGCCATATAGCTAGGCTTTACTTACTTAACATCATGATGGTTGGAGTGAGGTGGCTCGGCATCCCCAAGCTTGGATTCTTGTACTTATTTGATACATGTAGGGTGAGCCCAGGGGTACATCCCCAAGCTTGATTGGTTGTCCCTCTTGATCTTTGTTCATCTCACTCAACTCTTCCTCCTGAAAAATTCTTCTTACACAAATCTCAACATAAAACTTGATTAGAGGGGTTAGTGCCTCCATAAATAAAATCCACATAGGTACAGCAAAGACACATCATGAGTTGATTCTAAATATTAACTACTGTTACTACAGTTGTGCATTGCTCCTTGATCAAAAGAACCACACAAAACACAAGTAATGAGAGCAATGCAAAATAAAGACATAATCTGCCAAAAATTGAACAGCCCGTAAAGAGTGAATTTTTAGAGGCACTTAAGTTGCTCAAATCAGAAAACTTAAAACTAATGAAATATGTAGTGATAACTAAATATTTCTGTCGTAAATTACCAGGTCAAAATTCCACTTCTGTGATTTTAAACATTTTTCGCAGTGAAGTTCAGGAATCTGTTTTCTTGACAGCTAATTACCATTGTTTAATCCTATCTCTCATATAAGATTATTCTTGCCATTTAAGATGAGAAATAAGACAGAAATGTGATGTTACAGTAGTGAACTAATATTTTTATTGTTTGTAGCTTTGGAAAAAGTTTTAATGATAGAGACTTTGCAATGGTTTCATTGGCATGAACAACACATGTTCAAGGTCGACCCCAACTTCTCCATTACTCATCCTTCTCATTTACTTTCCCAAATTTTTTATAAAATGAAAATATTAAACTAAATGATACATAACAGTAGGTAAAGGCATTTTACATGTTGTAAAGACATAAATGTGTGCTCAAACCGAATAGGAAATTAAAGCATAAGGAACACACCAAAAAAATAGTAAACAATTTATTTTTAAGTCTAACCCATTTCCTATGCATTGGCATTTTGTAATGAAACAAATAAAAGAAGCACATAATAGCAAGCATAGAAAGGTAGATCAAGTGCAACTTCAATACTTTCAGCATAAAGAGGGGAAACTTAATATTGTTGAAATATGTGTAACCATGTTTCCCTCTCTCATAATAATTTTCCGTGGTATCATGAATAGATTCAACAATATGAATATCACATAAAACATTCTTATCATGAGCCACATGCATAAAAGAATCACTACTCTCCACATAAGTAAAATCCTCATTAGTGATAGTGGGAGTTAAACATTCATAATTTTCATTGCAATCATCATATATAGGAGGCATAGTATCATCAAAGTGAATTTTCTCCTCCAAGCTTGGGGAACTAGAAATATCATGCTCATCAAAACCAACTTCCCCAAGCTTAAAACTTTCCAGAGAATCAGCAAGTATATCATTTTTATCCTCAATAGTAGGGGGGACTAAAAATATCATATTTATCAAGACAAACTTCCCCAAGCTCAAGGTTTTCCTTAGCAATAAAGGTGTTCAAAGAATTAGTACTACCACAAATATGATTGTTGTGCAAATAATTTTTCAATTTCTCCTCAAACACTTCATGTCCTAATTCAATGTAGATATTATAAAATTCTAAAATTGTTTGGTTGTTTTCCATTTTATAATTTTTTTGTGTTTTAGGTTTATATGTTAGTATGCAATGCAAACAAGAATAAAAGCTTAGCACAACGCTCCCTGGCAACGGCGCCAGAAAAGTGCTTGATGACTCCCAAGTGCAGGAGATCAATTGTTGATAAGGGGTGACCCAATCTTCTCAGTGAACTCACAGACAACTCAAGTATGATAACTAGTGCGCCACTAAGAACTCTCCCGGCTGATCCCTGATGCCAATGCAAAAGATAGCAACCCCAAGGATATTCTCAACTCCACACTCTTGCACAAGTAATCCACCGACTACAAGTGGTCCTGTACCGTCTTATTCCCAGTGGAACAGCAGGTAACACGTAAAGTTTGCAGATAAACTTCCAGATGAAAGGCTTACAAGCAGTTTCAATCTAGAGGTCTAGGGTTTATGTTTTAACGTCGTCTAATCTATTCCACACGCAGGTGGTAGCTATATATGAGGGAGGGGGTGATTCCCCATGAAATTTACCTATTCCTACTTGTTTGGACTCAACCAACTCGGATACAAACAGTCCCAACACGGGTGCAGTCAATTGGACTCGATTTGGAAACTGGCAGAAAACTATTCGTGGCTTGTTTCGGTCACCACGGCTTGCACGAGACGAATTTGTTGATGGGGCCGGATCCATTGGAAAGCCCATCAAATTTCCTATCCGGATTGTGCTCGTTTGCTGTATTTGGAATTCGTATGAAGAATCCATGACTATTTCAAATTCGAGGATCCTGGCAGTCCGAACTGAAACATTTATTCCTTGTTGTTGTTTTCCACGCTTCCTCCTCTTGCTCCTTGCTTCCTCTTCTCCATCCATGTTTGTGTTATTAATAAACCTAATCATACATAAATTCATAGGCTTAGGTAGTATAACATTCTTATAAACACAAACAATATTTGTTAGGAAAGAATTACCTTATAATAAACATCAGTGAGGCTTAATATTTCTTTCCAACTCAAGCATGAATAAACCTCATGGACCTCTATTATATCCCTATCATCCTTCCTTTCTTCAAGACAAGCCGTCCTCGGTTTGTAGTAAGCTGAAAGTGGAAGAAACAAAAAGAACAACGTGTATGCACAATACAAATATCTATAATGAGGTGCATTAGTTGTTATCATATCATAAAATTGTGCCCTAGACATGTGACCACGAATTTTGCTTAAAAACATCACATAATTGTCATAGCACTCCATAAAATAGCAATCACAATTTCAAATATAAGTGAAGCTCAATAAATCATGATCAAAATGAGAGACATGTATGTATAAATTTTTATTGTATAGTATCAAACCAAGTGTCTCCACAGAAGATCTATGATTAAAATTGGTGGTAGTAAAGTTAAAGCAATCCAAACAAATTAACTCATTATATAGTGGATACCATGCTTCAACTGTGCTACTCTGATATATATAAGAAAGTAATGGTCGAGTAGTAGTACACATAATTTTCTTCTCATGTTCAGTATAATCATCATGTAAATTGCAACTTAGTTTGCAAATATAAGTGAAGAACAATTTATTAGCACATCTATGTGACAAGTATTGTGGCAAACCAAACATATGTGTAAAATCAAGGAAGTTGTAGCTTATTTACCCAAGGTAAAACAATGTTCAATTCGGCCACTTTATCACAAGTTATGCATATATGATCCACCATAAAAATTTCACTCATGTTATAATCACCAATCAAGTTAAAAGTGAAAGAAGAAACACAATTGCTAGAATTTACATATGAAATTTCAGCAACCTTTTTCATAGCACTTTGCACACTAATTGATTCATTTAACATGATGTAATCCACAATATTATTAGGTGGTATTTTAGCAAGTACTTCTTTATGTGAAATCAACACCACATGATTAAATTTCGAAATTAACACATTATCAAATGAAGGTGGAATATCTATGCTTGTTAACTCACAAGAATCAACTAGCAATTTAGTGGGTTCATATAAATCAATACTTGAGAGGGGTAATACGAAATCAGCACCTTTATCAATAGCAGCCTCCTCAGAATAATTAGGTACCAATTCAACTATCTCAAGTGGTGATGCAGGTTCTACTTGTTGTGGCTCCCTTTCTTCAAAAGTAACCTGCATATCACAAGAAACAAAACTAGGCACAATGGCATGCTGCTCCAATGGTTGTGGTGGTGGTGGTTGTGATGCAGGCTGTACTATAGGCTCCCTTTCTTCAAAAGCAACCTGCACATCACAAGTAACAAAACTAGGAGTAGACATTGTTACATTAGTAGACACCACCTCACATATCTTCTCAATTTCGGATCCCATAACTTGAGGATAGCATAATGGTTGTTTTCTAACTTCCATACAATGTTCAAGTGAAACATGGTTTCTAGCAAAAACAAACTGAAATTTGACAATACATGATTTACCCAACAAAAGATGACAACTACTAAATGCTCTAGGAATCACATTACAATAAATTTGCTTTGTATGACCACAAATGGTTAATGGAACAAAAGTACGTTGAGTAATTCGAATTTTATCATCATTAGTAATTAACATGTATGGATTTGCTGAAAAAGTTTCCAATTGCAATTGTTCAACCACATCAAAACTAACAAAGTTATATTGAGTATCCTTATCAAGAGTAATAGCAGCAGGGCAACCTTTGATGTCTAAAATCAAGTGGAACAAATTTGTTGCTGGCATTCCACTAGAATCCTCCTCCCAGAAAGCATCACTGCACATAGAAAAACTACGAAGCTCCATTGATTAATTTGTTAGTAACAAAATAACAATGGGATGTGGTGTTCTCTCACAACTCACTCAAAAATCTAGCAAGACAATAGATTATCTTACCGTTCCAAAGTGAATAGAAATACTTACCAACAAGTAGTGGCAACTAATATGCTTTGATGTGAAGAAGAGAATACCCAGGGTGTTAACAATCACAAGACAAACAAGATATATGGTGGGGCTTGGTATGGATACCTAACAACACCAAAATAACAATTCTATTTGCTGTCCAATGTGATATAAAAAGCACAGGAAACACACACCAAGTATGGAGACAAATGTGGCAATGCAAATATATGGAGGAAATTTTGCAATGCACTGGAAAGACACTAGCCAAGCTCAAATAATATTCAGGTACAAGATTGCTCAATGGTGTGTCAATATAGCAATGATGAAAACAGCTCCACAAATATATCAATGTATCTCAAGGCCTTTTTGCTTTTTCTCAATTCTTTTTTTTCTCTTTTTCTCTTTTCTCTTTCTCTTTTTTTTTAATACTTTTTACTGGCGAAATAACAACACTAGGAGAAATACTATCAAGTGATAACAATGCTATGAACAATGTGACACAAATATGAGATAAAGAGCAGTATGAAAACGAGCAAAAGATAGCTAGTCTTATATGGGTATGCTCCTAAAAATATATATAGATAGGTCGTGTCTATGTCTCACAAAGATACGGAGTGGAATCAATGCGAATTTGTGAAAGAAAAGAGAGACTTACTGTGTGGTGTTTTGGAGGCGCCCACGGAATTGCACGCGGTGTGTGGATGTGGTTGTTTTGGTCGGTAGGCGTGAACGGAAAAAGAGACGACAGCAATTGTGGGTTGTTGGCGTGTGGTGGCGGTCGGTAGCGCGTGGCACGGAGCGAATAAACAGCGCGCGCGGTATTGGGAGCCCACGGAATTGCGCGAATAAACAAAACGAACCCGGAAGGAGTGCTCGCGCGGGGTTCCGTGCGCGTGGTCAATGATTGCAAAACACGCGTGGCCGGTGTTGGATTTGAGCACGCGTTTCGCTCGGCGTGGGCGTAGTGGATCCGCGCGTGGGACAGTGACGAGGTCAACGCGCGGAGCAATCGAGCGCGCGCGGTTCTGGTCGCGCAGGTAGCGCTCGGCCTCCCACAAAAAGTGGATCGGTGTGCTGAGTCCAGGAGAAAAACAACAGCTCGTGGGCGCTGGTGCTCGGTTGCGATTCGCTGGGCAGACGCAGGGACAGGCGCGGAATACGACGCGAATAGAACAAAACCGAACGCCCCGCGCGGACTTCCGAGACCAGCTGCGATTCGGTGGGATTGGATGACGCGGTTATGCAGCTACGATTGGCTGTGCCCGATCCGATCCTAGCAAGAAAACCGGTGGTGGCTAGGGCAATTGTGCGACAGCTTTGGACAAATATTTTTGGTGGGATTTTCAGTATAGATCTAACCAAAGATGAAAACGATGAACCCTAACCCTAATAGACAAAAACTAAAAACAGAAAAACAGGAACGCAAATCAACAAAAAACAACAACTAGTAGATGCAAATTGGTGTTGATCTAGGCTCTGGCACAAACTACACTATTTTTGTGGGGCAATTTTCTGGATAGGAAATAAAAACACTCAAACTAAAGGGAAATTTGATATCTTACCGAGGCAACCTGTAAATCTGATACCAAGATGATAAGGGTGGCCCAATCTTCTCAGTGAACTCACAGACAACTCCAGTATGATAACTAGTGCGCCACTAAGAACTCTCCCGGTTGATCCCTGATGCCAATGCAAAAGATAGCAACCCCAAGGATATTCTTAACTCCACACTCTTGCACAAGTAATCCACCGACTACAAGTGGTCCTGTACCGTCTTATTCTCAGTGGAACAACGAGTAACACGTAAAGTTTGCAGATGAACTTCCAGATAAAAGGCTTACAAGCAGTTTCAATCTAGAGGTCTAGGGTTTATGTTTTAACGTCGTCTAATCTATTCCACACGCAGGTGGTAGCTATATATGAGGGCGGGGGTGATTCCCCACGAAATTGACCTATTCCTACTTGTTTGGACTCAACCAACTCGGATACAAACTGACCCAACACGGGTGCAGTCAATTGGACTCGATTTGGAAACTGGCAGAAAACTATTCGTGGTTTTTTTCGGTCACCACGGCTTGCACGAGAAAAATTTGTTGATGGGGCCGGATCCATTGGAAAGCCCATCAAATTTCCTATCCGGATTGTGCTCGTTTGTTGTATTTGGAGTCCGTATGAAGAATCCATGACTATTTCAAATTCGGGACTCCTGGCAGTCCGAACTGAAACATTTATTCCTTGTTGTTGTTTTCCACGCTCCCTCCTCTTGCTCCTTGCTTACTCTTCTCCATCCATGTTTGTGTTATTAATAAACCTAATCATACATAAATTCATAGGCTTAGATAGTATAACATTCTCATAAACACAAACAATATTTGTTAGGAAAGAATTCACCTTATAATAAACATCACTGAGGCTTAATATTTCTTTCCAACTCAAGCATGAATAAACCTCATGGACCTCTATTATATCCCTATCAATTGTAGTACCTTTCAATAAGTATTTGAGTGTCGAACCCACGAGGAGATAAAGGTAAGTTATCTATTCTCTAAATCCCTATAACCCTCTTATATGGTTGTTTATGCAAAGCAATAAGTTTGACTAAAAGGAACTAACTAATTAAAAGCAAATGACGTGGAGTGTGGTTTGTCTAGTAACTAGTGAAGCAAGTTTAAAATGCAAGTAATCCTAAAGCAAGTTTCTAAAGCAAGTTTCTAAGCAAGTTTCACAAGTAGCAAGCAGAAAATATCTCAAGTATCTCAAGGGAGCAAGTGGTCTAGCTATAGGTGTTTCGTTCGTGTGGTTGTCACAATTAGTGAAGCACATGTTTTAGTCTTAGTTGTTTCTTCTAGGAAGGAGCCATGAATAGGTATAGTCAAGTAAATGATCTACGACCCCTTATGATGGATCATGTGGCCAAGTAAATGACTGCACAAGATTGATTAAGACATAAAGTCCCACCATAGCCTTACGTTCTAAGGTCCCCTATATATATCCCCCAATAAGTTAACTTTGTCGCTCGGTCTCAGGTTACTGTCACTCCCAAGTCACCACCACTCCATTATGCTACCGGTGAAAACCTTACATGCATTCCCCAACATATGCGTGCACTCATATATTGTACATAAAGACAATCATAGAAGATAACAAACTTGTATGCAATCAATCAACGAACTATTTCACCATTGCCAAGAATAATTCACTACTCAAACATAGACGGGGAGACACAATACATCAAGGGAATATAGTATTGCATCATACATCGTGTTTGCCAAGAGATTACAGTGGAGAGATGGAGCTGATCTTGCTGTAGATGTTGATGATGAACACGCCGGAGGAGGGTGGAGCCCTCCGGGGGTGATCCCGGCGGTGTTTCCCCCCTCCGATCTTCTCCGGCGGCAGCCTTCTGTCTCTTTGTTTCGTGGTTTCGTCTCTCGGCGTCGCGCCTTCTCGAAAAGGCCAGGGGACCCTTTATATAGTCGTTTTTAGGTCACGAGACACTCGGGATAAGAAAGATCGACGGCATCGGAGCCACGGGGGCAAAAAGGGGGCGCCACACGCGGCTAAGGAATCTGGCCGCGTGGAGGGTCCTCTTTTCCACCTGGTTGGCCTTTTGGCCCTCTACTTTGGCCCATGGTCTTCATCTCGAAAATTCTGAACCGTGCTCTTTGTCCTTGCCCTTTTTGGAGTCCCGAAGCTCGCCGAAAGTCTGAAACACTAAAAAGTACGTTTTCTGGAAAAACAGGGTTAGAACCAAAAGAAGGGGGATTGTTCAGAAAATCCCCCAAATCATTATAAAACATGAATATAAGTTGCTAATACGTAGGAAAAACAAGTAATAACATGCAAAGTTCATGTATGCATTTTACATGCATCAGGCCGCTGTCATCGTCATCCCGAGATCGGGAGGGTACTCAAGCTCTCCCCGGCACCCTACGGGGGGGGGAAATCATTACCAGAGGGGTCTACACCACTATACCCTCCTCCGAAGTGATGCGTGAGTAGTT
Source organism: Alopecurus myosuroides (assembly GCA_028641055.1). NCBI lineage: Eukaryota > Viridiplantae > Streptophyta > Magnoliopsida > Poales > Poaceae > Alopecurus > Alopecurus myosuroides. The sequence goes on along the minus strand of CM054057.1, from coordinate 376,734,003 downwards.
CATCCCTGGACTAGGGGTCCACAGAAGTAGCTAGATGGTTGTTCTCTCCACTTTGTACCTCATGTTTAGATCTTGTGAGCTGCCTAACATGATCAAGATCATATTTATGTAATACTACATGTTGTGTTTGCTGGGATCTGATGAATGTTGAATGTTATGTCTTCTGATTATCAATCTATCATGTTTATCTTAATTCTTATGTTATTTATGATCTTGCATGCTCTCTGTTATTAGTAGATGCTCTGGCAAGTAGATGCTATTAACTCCAAGAGGGAGTATTTATGCTCGATAGTGGGTTCATGCCTCCTTTTCATCTGTGCTCGAGTGACAGAAACGTGACGGATGGAGGATGTGTTGTTGCCATTAGGGAGAAAACAACAATGCTTTGTCTAAGGATGATGTTATTGTTTACATTACACACTTTGCTTACTGGGATTATGATAGGGACATAATAGAGGTCCATGAGGTTCATTCATGCTTGAGTTGGAAAGAAATATTAAGCCTCACTGATGTTTATTATAAGGTGAATTCTTTCCTAACAAATATTGTTTGTGTTTATGAGAATGTTATACTACCTAAGCCTATGAATTTATGTATGATTAGGTTTATTAATAACACAAACATGGATGGAGAATAGGAAGCAAGAAGCAAGAGGAGGAAGCGTGGAAAACAACAACAAGGAATAAATGTTTCAGTTCGGACTACCAGGAGTCCCGAATTTGAAATAGTCATGGATTCTTCATACATACTCTAAATACAGCAAATGAGCACAATCCGGATAGGAAATTTGATGGGCTTTCCAATGGATCGGGCCCCATCAAGAAATTCGTCTCGTGAAAGCCGTGGTGACCGAAACAAGCCACGAATAGTTTTCTGCCAGTTTTCAAATCGAGTCCAATTGGCTGCACCCATGTTGGGTCAGTTTGTATCCGAGTTGGTTGAGTCCAAACAAGTAGGAATAGGTCAATTTCGTGGGGAATCACCCCCTCCCTCATATATAGCTACCACCTGCGTGTGGAATAGATTAGACTACGTTAAAACCAAAAACCCTAGACCTCTAGATTGAAACTGCTTGTAAGCCTTTCATCTGGAAGTTCATCTGCAAACTTTACGTGTTACCTGCTATTCCACTGGGAATAAGACGGTACAGGACCACTTGTAGTCGGTGGATTACTTGTGCAAGAGTGTGGAGTTGAGAATATCCTTGGGGTTGCTATCTTTTGCATTGGCATCAGAGATCAGCCGGGAGAGTTCTTAGTGGCGCACTAGTTATCATACTGGAGTTGTCTGTGAGTTCACTGAGAAGATTGGGCCACCCCTTATCATCTTGGTATCAGATTTACAGGTTGCCTCGGTGAGCTATCAAATTTCCCTTTACTTTGAGTGTTTTTATTACCTATCCAGAAAATTGCCCCACAAAAATAGTTGTTTAGTTCGTTGCCAAAGCCTAGATCAACACCGATTTGCATCTACTAGTTGATGTTTCTTGTTGATTTGCGTTCCCGTTTTTCTGTTTTTAGTTTTTGTCTATTAGGGTTAGGGTTCCTCGTGTTCATCTTTTGTTTAGATCTATACCAGAAAATCCCACCAAAAATATTTGCCAAATCTGCTGCGTATTGCCCTTGCCACCGTGGGAGTTGAATCTGTTTTGCACTTGACACTTTTCTTTTTGTCCCGTTTCGGTAGCAGCAATCAACAATCGCCGGATTCTTATCCGCGCACCGCTCATTTTTGTCCCATCTGCAGCTACCACAATTGCGTGGTCACCACATGCATCTTGCGCGCCACGCACACAACCTACCAAGTACCCTATCCGCGCGCGCGTCGAAATCAGCTCCCACCTACCGCGCCAATACCAACTGCTACCTGCCCGCCTCGCGATTCTTTTCTCGTCGGATCTTGAACCCCGCGCGAGCGATCCCTGCGCATCGTTGTCGTCCTCGCACGGGCTCGAGGGACAATCGCTACTCCCTTTTCCACGCGGTAGCAGCCAAGACCGCGCGCGTCGCAGCTGTCGGGTCTTGGAAAGCGCGCCCTGATTCGTTCCGCGTCGCTCTGCGTGAGCTGAGCGGATCCCCTGGCGGTCTACGTCTGACAGCACCACGCGCGTTGTCCGGATCCGTTGCGCAGTACCAGCCACAGAATCCAAGTCGTGGCACGGAATAAAAACTCCAGTTCTTGTCGGGTCCGTGTTCCGCGCGCGCGTCGCATCTGAGATTCGTTCCGCGTCCCTGGTTTTCGATCGGGAAGCGCGCACTCATTGCACGGCAAGCGTTTGTTTTTTCGAGAGCAAATCCACCGCAGAAACCGCGTGTACTACCAACCACGCGCTAGCAGCCACTACCTGTCAAAAGAGAAAAATCACGCGCATATCTTTTCCAGTTTCCGAGCGCTGCCACTTCCGCGCGCCGTCCGAAGAGAACTACATCGCGCGCTAACTACCAGGCGCGCATCCCCCCGATATTTCGACTAGTACTTCTCTACTGTGTGCTGCTATACCTCGTTTTTTTTCTCCTGATTTTCTCCTAGGTATTTTGTGCTGATCTTTGTTAAGCCTAGCCACAGCCTATCTACAGCAAATTTTAGGTACCACGACCCAAAGACTAGCTATCTTTTGCTCGTTTTCAGGCTGCTCTTTATCTCATATTTGTGTCACATTGTTCATAGCATTGTTATCACTTGATCGTATTGCTCCCTGTGTTGTTATTTGGCCAGTAAAAAGTATTAAAAAAAATTTGAAAAAAAAAGCAAAAAGGCCTTGAGATACATTGATATATTTGTGGAGCTATTTTTCATCATTGCTATATTGACACACCATTGAGCAATCTTGTGCCTGAATATTATTTGAGCTTGGCTAGTGTCTTTCCAGTGCATTGCAAAATTTCCTACACATATTTGCATTGCCACATTTGTCTCCATATTTGGTGTGTGTTTCTCTAGGTGTTATTTTATCACATTGGACAGCAAATAGGAAATTGTTATTTTGGTGTTGTTAGGTATCCATACCAAGCCCCACCATATACCTTGTTTGTCATGTGATTATTAACACCCTGGGTATTCTCTTCTTCACATCAAAGCATATTAGTTGCCACTACTTGTTGGTAAGTATTTCTATTCACTTTGGAACGGTAAGATAATCTATTGTCTTGCTAGATTTTTGAGTGAGTTGTGAGAGAACACCACATCCCATTGTTATTTTGTTACTAACAAGTTAATCAATGAAGTTTAGTGGTTCTTCTATGTGCAGTGATGCTTTCTGGGAGGAGGATTCCAGTGGAATACATGCACCAAATTTGTTCCACTTCAGAGGAGACATCAATGGTAGTACTGTTGCTATTACTCTTGATAAGGGTACACGATGGTTTAATTTTGTTAGTATTGAGGTTGTTGAAGCATTACAGTTGACATCTTATGCAACTCAACATTCATTTATGCTAAAAACTAATGATGCTACACTTCACATTACTCATGCTACAAGGATTCCGTTAACTATTTATGATCATACACTAGAAGTCAGGTGTCATGTGCTTCCTAGAGCATTTACTTGCTGTCACATTTTGTTGAGTGATTTTTGGTGCAATCTCTATGAGGTTAATTTTGATAGCCATTATCCTGATTTACAATTCTTTTGGAATAATAAGAGAGATTGGATAATACATGAAAGTCCTACAACATTTAAAAGAATTAGACATCAACCATTGGTTATGAGATTTGTAGAGGTTAAGAAGACCTATGAGGCTGTTTCTACTAATGTAACTATGTCTACTCCTAGTGTTGTGTCTTGTGATGTGCAGGTTGCTTTTGAAGAAAGGGAGCCTATAGTACAACCTGCACCACCACCACCATCACCACAACCATTGGAGGAGCATGCCATTGTGCCTAGTTTTGTTTCTTGTGATATGCAGGTTACTTTTGAAGAAAGGGAGGCACAACAAGTAGAACCTGCATCACCACTTGAGATAGTTGAATTGGTACCTAATTATTCTGAGGAGGATGCTATTGATAAAGGTGTTGATTTCGTATTACCCCTCTCAAGTATTGATTTATGTGAACCCACTAAATTGCTAGTTGATTCTTGTGAGTTAACAAGCATAGATAGTCCAACTACATGTGATAATGTGATAATTCCGAAATTTAATCATGTGGTTTTGATTTCACATAAAGAAGTACTTGCTATAATACCACCTAATGATATTGTGGATTACATCATGTTAAATGAATCAATTAATGTGCAAAGTGCTATGAAAAAGGTTGCTAAAATTTCATATCTCAATTCTAGCAATTATGTTTCTTCTTTCACTTTTAACTTGATTGGTGACTATAACATGAGTGAAATTTTTATGGTGTATCACATATGCATAACCTGTGATAAAGTGGCCGAATTGAACATTGTTTTACCTTGGGTAAATAAGCTACAACTTCCTACATATGAGCATGATTTTACACATATGTTTGGTTTGCCACAATACTTGTCACATACATGTGCTAATAAATTGATGATGAGGACATCCCTAGCTTTCCACCTATTGTTGAACATGAAGATCCTCCTATCAAAGCTAATGAAGTTAGAATTGGTCCAATGACAAGATCAAGAACCAAGCTATTACAACAACAGGTGAATTCACTCCTACTTGAATATAATGTTGATAATTGTGAGAGCTTTATACTACCTAAATCTTTGCATTTATGTATTCTTAGGTTTGTTGATAACACAAACATGAATGGAGATCATGGAGAGGAGCTACACAAGGATGAGCATGGACTTCAAGAGGAGATGGAAAACAAGTGCTAGCATGGTGAAAACAACAAATAACAATTGTTATCATGATAAGGGGATGGTGCCTCCACAAGATCAAATGCACCAAGTGTGGAAAACAATCCAATTGTGTTATTCCACACTCATACATGAACAAGGCAAGAGGAGGGCGCCCACAAGGAGCATCAATGCGCCATATACAAGACCTAGTTCAATTAGGATTGGTTTGTATACCAATTTGGCCGCACCCCTTGTGTGGGGGTCGGTTTGTATCTATTTTGGTGTCCTAGTAGGAGTCCTAGTCCAATTAGGTTAGGTGCTTGCGCAAGGAGAGCCTTGTGGCCGCACCCCCCCTCTTATATACCCCTTGGGGCGCATAGGAGAGGGGAGACTACGATTGAATCAAACAAACCCCATAGCCCCTAGTTGAAACTGCTTGTTAGCCTTTCATACTAGTGGTTCATCTGCAAACTTTACGTGATACCTGCTGTTCCACTGGGAATAAGACGGTACAGTACCACTTGTAGTCGGTGGATTACTTGTGCAAGAGTGTGGAGTTAAGAATATCCATTGGGTTGCTATCTGTTGCATTGGCTTCAGGGATCAGCCGGAGAGTTCTTAGTGGCGCACTAGTTATCAATACAGAAGTTATCTGTGAGTTCACTGAGAAGATTGGGCCACCCCATATCATCTTGGTATCAGATTTACAGGTTGCCTCGGTGAGCTATCAAATTTTCCTTTGAGTGTTTTTTTATTACCTATCCAGAAAATTGCCCCACAAAAATAGTTCTAGTCATTGCCATAGCCTAGATATCACCTTAGTTTCTTTACTTTTGCTGTCCTTGTGTTAGTTTTTGTGTTCCTTTTTTTTCTGTTTTTAGTTGTCTTATTTTTTCGGCTAGGTTTAGGGTTCTTTGTTCATCTAGCCGAATTCATATCAAAAATACCAAAAACATCCGCTGCCATCCACCAAATACCCCCCCAATCCGATCCACTCTAGGTTCCCTACCAAAACCCTCCACATACCCGCACCCCCTCCTAGTTGGATTCGGATTACCTCCATATACGGCTACCACAATCCCCCACATACCCGCAGCACACATACCATATCCATCTATCACCGCACCCCACCGAAAAATCCCACCGCTGCCGTGTGCGAGTCGAACTCGGAAACCCCTGTCTCACGCTTACAAATCCAGCCGCGCGCACCGTAACGCTGTTACCAAATCCACTTCCGCGCGCTGCCGCGGCACAAAAATCGGCCGTTTCGCTGCCGCCAGCTGCTGTCACGCGCGCGCTAGGAATTTCGCCGCAGCGCGCTTACCATTTGCCTTAACGCGATCGCGCGCGCTGCCGCGGTACGGAAAACGTCCGTTTCTCTGCCGTACGCGCTGCCGCGGTGCAAAAACGAGCAGTTTTGCTGCCGTAGCTGCTGTGAGTCTGCCGTGAGTTGTTTTTGGCCCGTTTTCGCTGCCGTGAGCCCCAAAACCATCTGTTTCTCTGCCGTGGGTGTTGGTTGCTGCCGTGGGCTTACTAGAAGTAATTTTTCACATAGAATCTTTTGCTCTTGTTTTTATTTTCCTGTTTTCATCTCTAGGACCAATACATCCATACCCTTGTGAACCTTAGCCACAGCCTTTCTACAGCATTCAAATAGGAACTTGCCCACAAGTATAGCTATTTTGTGCTCTGACAGGCTGCTCATATTTCATCACCACCATTGTGTTCACTTGTGTTTGGTTAATTGTTGCTCCTAGCTTAGTGTAAGGCCATTGAAAAATTCAAAAAAAAAAAAAAATAGAAAAAGCAAAAAAAAAAGTATAAAAAAAAAGAGAGAAAAGAGAAAGTGCAAAAAGGCCATATCATTGCTATTGTTTACTAGTTGAGCTTGCCATTGTGACACTTGGTTTTTCTTTGAGCAATCTTGTGCCTGTCAATAAGAGCCTAGCTAGTGACTTTCTAGTGCATTGCAAAACTCATCCATATATTGCATTGCCACATTTGTCTCCATTGTGTGAGTTTCCTTGGGTCTTTTATATCTTCACTAAGACAGCAAATAGGATTGTTACTTTGGTGATTGTTAGGTATCCATACCAAGCCCCACTAAATAACCTTGTTTGCTTTTGTGAGAGTTAAAAACCTGGGTATTCTCTTCTTCACACCAAAGTACTTTAATTGCCTCTACTTGTGGTAAGTATCTCTATTCACTTTGGAGTGGTAAGATATCCTATTGTCTTGCTAGATTTTTGAGTGAGTTGTGAGAGGCACCACAACCTATACTTGTTTCTATTACACTAACCTACTAATGGATCTTTCTAGTGGTGATCTTGTGCAGCAAAAGAAGGACCATAAGGAGGGAGTTAATTGGAGAGAGTATGAGGCTCTTAGGGATGTTTTGGCAAAGGAGATAGTGGACAATCATAATGGACTCAAACAATTTGTTCAAGATGCATGTGATCCCTTATATGAGGCTCTCCAAGCTATGGAGACCAAGATGGAGGCCACACACAAATTGGCCGAGACTAATGGAGGGGAAGTGAGATCAATTCATGATTCTATTGCTCAAATGACTACTACCCTTGCTGGACTTCAAACCATGATTCAAACAAGAATGCCTCTTATTGATGATGACAATGCTAGTGTCCATAGTGATGCTAATAATAGAGTGGAAGCTATTGGTGCAAGAAATCAAGTTCATGGCCGAAATAGAGAGGAAAGAGGCCTAGGAGGATATAATGGCCGAAACCAAAATTTTGGAGAAAGAAGAATGCCAAACAATGTGGTGCAAGCTAATCCTAGAGAAGATGGTTTGAGTAAGCCTAAATTTTCTATTCCATCATTTAGCTTTGATAATATGGATGTGGAAGAATACTTGCTATGGGAGTTGAAGATGGAAAAACTATGGAGAATGCATGAGTACAATGAGGATAGAAAGATCAAATTGGCTTCAAGTGAGTTTGATGGTTATGCTCTTAGATGGTGGGATGAGCTTTTAAGGAAGAGACAAGAAGATGGAGAATTGCCCATTGTCACTTGGAACAACATGAAGAGGATCATGAGAGATAGATTTGTTCCACCAAATTACATAAGGCAACAATTTGATCAATTGCAACAATTGAGGCAAGTAACTATGAGTGTTGATGCTTATTATCAAGAGATGGAGCTAATTATGCAAAGGGCACGTGTGAGAGAACAATTGGAGCAAACAATGCAAAGATTCCTTTCGGGTTTGAACTACAAAATCAAAGGCATTGTGAGGCATCATCAATACCAAAATATCCATGAGCTATTACACCATGCAAGGGAGGCCGAAGCACATATTCTTGAGGAGGCAAAAATTACTAATAGAACAAGGGCTAGATTTCCTATGAGATCATCTTCTATGCCTAGTGCACCTCCTCCACCACCACCATCTTCAAGCTTTCGAGGTGCTTCTTCTTCTAAACCCGAGCCTAGTTCTTCAATTGCAAAGAAACCATCACAACCAAGTGTGAGTACCACGGGTTCAAGTGCTTCTACATCAAGAACAAGAGATATTTCATGTCACACATGTGGAGGAAAAGGGCACTTTAAAAGGGATTGTCCAAATACAAAAGTGATGGTGATCAATGAGAATAATGAGTATGAGACAGGTGATGATGTTGATCCTAATGATATTGATGATGATGATGGCTATTTGAGTGATTCTCCTTTGGATGCTTATGCTACTACTATGCCATCTATTGTTTGCACCCAAAATTCATTGAGTGTGGTGCCTACTCCTGAACATCAAAGGTGCAATTTGTTCCAAACCAAAGCTATTATTGGTCCTAACATGGCTTGCAAAGTCATTATTGATGGAGGAAGTTGCAGAAATTTGGCTAGCAAAGATCTATGTGCAAAGCTCAACTTGAAATATATACCACATCCTTCTCCTTATCATATCCAATGGTTGAGTAGCACGGGACAAATGAAGGTTTCTTATATGGTGAGAGTGGAGTTCCAAATTGGACCTTACAAAGATATTATTGAGTTTGATGTGGTGCCCATGACAGTTTGTCACTTATTATTGGGAAGGCCTTGGCAATTTGATAGAAGTGTGAAGCATGAAGGAAGAGCAAATACTTATGAGCTATATCATCATGGGAAGACTATTATTTTGAGGCCTATGACTCCACAACAAATTCTACAAGAGTCCCAATCCAAAATTGAGAGGAAAGTGGAAAAAGAAAGAGAGAGGGATGAGGGAACACCACAAATACAAGCCATGGGGAGTGATAGTAAACCCAATTCGAGTGGTAAAAAGAGAGAGAACCTATTATGCATGTTAGCCACTAAAGAGGATTTGAGGGAATTTAAGGATGATCCTACACTAGTCCCTATTGTGCTTATTCACAAGGGAGAGATTTTGGTTTCTAATGACATGACCCCTATTCCTCTTGGTGTTTCTAATGTTTTGCAGGACTTTGAGGATGTTTTTCCACAAGATGTGCCCTCGGGATTGCCACCATTGAGAGGAATTGAACATCAAATTGATTTGATCCCGGGAGCATCTCTTCCAAACCGAGCCCCTTATAGAACCAATCCACAAGAAACAAAGGAGATCCAAAAGCAAGTACAAGAACTATTGGACAAAGGTTATATTCGGGTTAGTCTTTCTCCTTGTGCCGTTCCCGTTATTTTGGTTCCTAAGAAAGATGGTACTTGGCGCATGTGTGTAGATTGTAGAGCAATTAATAACATCACTATTCGTTATCGTCATCCTATACCACGTTTAGATGACATGTTAGATGAATTAAGTGTGCTACTCTTTTCTCAAAAATTGATTTGCGTAGTGGATACCATCAAATAAGAATGAAAGAGGGAGATGAATGGAAAACTGCTTTTAAGACAAAATTTGGTTTATATGAGTGGTTAGTAATGCCCTTTGGTTTAACTAATGCACCTAGTACTTTTATGAGATTAATGAACCATATTTTGAGAGACTTTATTGGTAGATTTGTGGTAGTTTATTTTGATGATATTCTTATATATAGCCACAATGAACATGACCACATGGATCATATTAGACAAGTTTTGCAAGTGCTAAGAAATAATAAATTGTATGGTAATCTTGAGAAGTGCACTTTTTGCAAAGATAAAGTAATATTTCTTGGTTATGTTGTTTCTAAGCATGGAATTGAAGTTGATCAATCTAAAATTGAAGCTATTCGAAATTGGCCAATTCCAACTAATGTGAGTCAAGTTAGAAGTTTTAATGGGCTTGCTAGTTTCTATAGAAGATTTGTGCCTAATTTTAGTACAATTGCTGCCCCTTTGAATGATCTAACTAAGAAAGGTGTTAATTTTGAATGGGGTGTTTCACAAGATATTGCTTTTGATACTTTGAAAGAGAAATTGATTTCGGCCCCATTGCTTATGCTTCCAAATTTTGATAAACAATTTGAGATTGAATGTGATGCTAGTGGCATAGGTATTGGAGGTGTGCTCATGCAAGAAAAGAAACCTATTGCCTATTTTTCTGAAAAATTGAATGGTGCACAATTGAATTATTCTGTTTATGATAAAGAATTATATGCACTTGTGAGAGTTTTAGAAGTATGGAAACATTATTTATGGCCTAAAGAATTTATTATTCATAGTGATCATGAAGCATTGAAATTTTTAAAGTGCCAAAGTAATTTGAATAAGAGACATGCTAAGTGGGTTGAATTCATTGAATCTTTTCCATACATTATAAAACATAAAAAGGGATTGGATAATGTAGTTGCTGATGCTTTGTCAAGGAAAAATATGTTACTCTCAAATTTAGAAATTAAGGTTTCGGGTTTGGAGGGTATTAGAGATTTATATGATGAAGATAATGAATTTTCCATGCCATTTAATAAATGTGTTAACACTAAAGCATGGGACAAATTTCATATACATGATGGGTACTTGTTTAGAGCTAACAAATTGTGTATTCCCGAGTGTTCTTTGCGTTTATTTTTGATCCAGGAATCTCATAGTGGAGGATTGATGGGACACTTTGGAAGAGAGAAAACATTGTTGATGTTAGCAGAAAATTTCTATTGGGCACATATGAGAAGAGATGTCTATAGATTGGTGCAAAGATGTATTACTTGCAACAAATCCAAATCAAAATTGAAGCCCCATGGATTATATACACCATTGCCATCACCAAGTACACCATGGGAAGATATTAGTATGGATTTCGTGTTGGGATTGCCAAGAACAAAAAGAGGACATGATTCTATCTTTGTGGTTGTGGATAGATTTTCCAAGATGGCTCACTTTATTTCATGCCACAAGAGTGATGATGCTTCTCACATTGCCAATTTGTTCTTTAGAGAGATTGTGAGATTGCATGGAGTTCCAAGGACTATAGTTTCAGATAGAGATGTCAAGTTCATGAGTTACTTTTGGAAAACACTTTGGGGTAAGCTTGGCACCAAGTTATTATTTTCTACTACTTGCCACCCCCAAACTGATGGACAAACCGAGGTGGTTAATAGAACATTGTCCACATTGCTAAGAGGTATGATCAAAAAGAATTTGAAGGAGTGGGAGGAGTGTTTGCCCCATGTGGAATTTGCTTACAATAGAGCTGTGCATTCAACTACTCAATTATGTCCTTTTGAGGTGGTGTATGGTTTCAAGCCAATTACTCCTCTTGATTTATTACCACTTCCTTTACATGAGAGAATTAATATGGAGGCTTCAAAGAGGGCTGATTTTGTGAAGAAGATTCATGAGAAAACAAAAGAAGCAATTGAAAAGAAAGGAAAACATGTGGCTGAAAGAGTAAACAAGAAGAGAAAGGAAGTTATATTTCGGCCAGGAGATATGGTTTGGGTACACTTCAGAAAAGATAGATTTCCAACATTGAGAAAGTCCAAGTTGATGCCTAGAGGAGCTGGTCCTTACAAAGTTATTTCAAGGATCAATGATAATGCATACAAGATTGACCTCCCAATTGATGAGTTTGGTGTTAGTAATTCTTTTAATGTGGCTGATTTGACACCTTACCATGGAGATGATTTAGCATCGAGGTCGATGCCTTTTCAAGAGGGGGAGGATGATGAGGACATCCCTAGCTTTCCACCTATTGTTGAACATGAAGATCCTCCTATCAAAGCTAATGAAGTTAGAATTGGTCCAATGACAAGATCAAGAACCAAGCTATTACAACAACAGGTGAATTCACTCCTACTTGAATATAATGTTGATAATTGTGAGAGCTTTATACTACCTAAATCTTTGCATTTATGTATTCTTAGGTTTGTTGATAACACAAACATGAATGGAGATCATGGAGAGGAGCTACACAAGGATGAGCATGGACTTCAAGAGGAGATGGAAAACAAGTGCTAGCATGGTGAAAACAACAAATAACAATTGTTATCATGATAAGGGGATGGTGCCTCCACAAGATCAAATGCACCAAGTGTGGAAAACAATCCAATTGTGTTATTCCACACTCATACATGAACAAGGCAAGAGGAGGGCGCCCACAAGGAGCATCAATGCGCCATATACAAGACCTAGTTCAATTAGGATTGGTTTGTATACCAATTTGGCCGCACCCCTTGTGTGGGGGTCGGTTTGTATCTATTTTGGTGTCCTAGTAGGAGTCCTAGTCCAATTAGGTTAGGTGCTTGCGCAAGGAGAGCCTTGTGGCCGCACCCCCCCCTCTTATATACCCCTTGGGGCGCATAGGAGAGGGGAGACTACGATTGAATCAAACAAACCCCATAGCCCCTAGTTGAAACTGCTTGTTAGCCTTTCATACTAGTGGTTCATCTGCAAACTTTACGTGATACCTGCTGTTCCACTGGGAATAAGACGGTACAGTACCACTTGTAGTCGGTGGATTACTTGTGCAAGAGTGTGGAGTTAAGAATATCCATTGGGTTGCTATCTGTTGCATTGGCTTCAGGGATCAGCCGGAGAGTTCTTAGTGGCGCACTAGTTATCAATACAGAAGTTATCTGTGAGTTCACTGAGAAGATTGGGCCACCCCATATCAATTGCTCTTCACTTATATTTGTAAATTAAGTTGCAATTTTCATGATGAAAATAATAAGCATGTTCCCACCTTTGAGTGTAGTAATAAACATAAATTTGATCATAGATCTTCTGTGAGAATACTTGAATTGATACTAAACAATAAAAATATATACACATATGATTCTCATTTTGATCATGATTTATTGAGCTTCACTTATATTTGCAATTGTGATTGCTATTTTATGGAGTGCTATGACAATTATGTGATGTTTTTAAGCAAAATTCGTGGTCACATGTCTTGGGCACAATTTTATGATATGATAACAACTAATGCACCTCACTATAGATATTTGTATTGTGCATACACGTTGTTCTTTTTGTTTCTTCCACTTTCAGCTTACTACAAGCCGAGGACGGCTTGTCTTGAAGAAAGGGAGGATGATAGGGACATAATAGAGGTCCATGAGGTTCATTCATGCTTGAGTTGGAAAGAAATATTAAGCCTCACTGATTTTTATTATAAGGTGAATTCTTTCCTAACAAATATTGTTTGTGTTTATGAGAATGTTATACTACCTAAGCCTATGAATTTATGTATGATTAGGTTTATTAATAACACAAACATGGATGGAGAAGAGGTAGCAAGGAGCAAGAGGAGGAAGCGTGGAAAAAAACAACAAGGAATAAATGTTTCAGTTCGGACTGCCAGGAGTCCCGAATTTGAAATAGTCATGGATTCTTCATACGGACTCCAAATACAGAAAATGAGCACAATCCGGATAAGAAATTTGATGGGCTTTCCAATGGATCCGGCCCCATCAAGAAATTCGTCTCGTGCAAGCCGTGGTGACCGAAACAAGCCACGAATAGTTTTCTGCCAGTTTCCAAATCGAGTCCAATTGGCTGCACCCGTGTTGGGTCAGTTTGTATCCGAGTTGGTTGAGTCCAAACAAGTAGGAATAGGTCAATTTCGTGGGGAATCACCCCCTCCCTCATATATAGCTACCACCTGCGTGTGGAATATATTAGACTACGTTAAAACCAAAAACCCTAGACCTCTAGATTGAAACTGCTTGTAAGCCTGTCATCTGGGAGTTCATCTGCAAACTTTACGTGTTACCTGCTGTTCCACTGGGAATAAGACGGTACAGGACCACTTGTAGTCGGTGGATTACTTGTGCAAGAGTGTGGAGTTGAGAATATCCTTGGGGTTGCTATCTTTTGCATTGGCATCAGGGATCAGCCGGGAGAGTTCTTAGTGGCGCACTAGTTATCATACTGGAGTTGTCTGTGAGTTCACTCAGAAGATTGGGCCACCCCTTATCAGATTATCTGTTGCTTGCAACTTAATACCCAACGTTTGTTCGGATGATATTCGGAGGGTGGATTATTAGTCATAGATGCAGTTGGTTAACGGTCTTTGTATTTTATTGTAATGCCCGCATGAATCACATAGTAATATTTATGTCTTGCATATGCACCACGGTGTAGCCTTCATTTCTGTCAATTGCCCAGCTGTAATTTGTTCACCACACATGTTATTTATCTTTCACGGAGAGACACCACTAGTGAACTGTGGACCCCAGTCCTTTTTCCTCTACTGATAAAACACCTACTGCTTTCATACTGTTTTCCACACCATACGTTTAACCTCTTTGTGTTCAGCAAAACTGGTGAGATTGACAACCTCACTGCTTCGTTGGGGCAAAGTGATTTGATTATGTTGTATAGGTTCCACGTTACTTCTGAACTGGTAGTGCGCCCTGCCATCTCAGCTGCTTCAACCTTCTGAAGTTACTCATTCCTCCTACTGGTCGATTAAATCTTAGTTTCTTACTGAGGGAAAACTGCTGCTGTGCTCATAATACCTTCCTCTTGGGGTCTCCCAACGAGTGCAAGACCTGCACCATCAGGGAGACGTGCTCCATCTGGATTCCCTTGAACTTGAGCTCCATCTTCCGCACTTCCTCCACGTACGCCCTCATGTGAGGACAGTTGTACTCCTTTAGAACTTGGTTGAGGACGAGTTGAGAATCGCCTCGCACCACCAACCGCTGAATTCCCAAGCCCGAAACAACCCTCAGGCCGGCCAGCAAGCCCTCATACTCCTCCACGTTATTGGAGTCCTTTCCCCTATCGAAGCCTAGATGCACGATTAGTATGCCAGCCTCGACGCCTTCATCTGAGAAGGCCCCATCAATTAGGGTCCACTCTAGCCATTCAGCAAGGAACTTATCCAATGCCTTGCTCTTGATAGTCTTGTCGTTGTTGAAGCGAGTGTCATAGTGGGATAACTCCACTGACCACTCGGCGACCCGGCTGGGGGCGTGTGCATTGGTCAGAACATGTTGCGGCGGGTATGACGATCGCACTGTGATCGGATGAGCCTCGAAGTAGTGGTGCAGCTTCCTTGTAGTCAGAACCACTCCAAGAAGGATCTTATGTATCTGGGCGTAACGCTCCCGGGCATCACGGAGCATCAAGCTCACATAATACACCAAAAGTTGCACCTGATGGGTCTTACCGGCTTCTCTGGTCAGCCCCGCCCTGTTATCTTCAGGGTAGGCCTGGTCCCGTTTTTCTACCAGCACGCCACTCACAGTCTGGTTTGTGGCGGCTATGTAGAGCAACCAGGGTTCTGCCTCTCGAGGAGCCTCTAGCACAGGCGGCGTTGACATGTATCGCTTCAGGTCTTCCAACGGAGTTTGGGCTTCGGGGGTCCATTGGAAAGGACTCGTCTTCTTTAGCAGCATGAAGAGGGGCAAGACGTGCTCGCCTAGCCGAGAGATGAAGCGCCCGAGTGCGGTGAGGCACCGTTAAGCCTCTAGACGTCTTTAATCCGCGGGGGATTTGTATGCCTTCAATGGCTCAGATCTTGTCAGGGCCGGCCTCGATTCCCCGGTGGGATACCAGGTACCCGAGTAACCTTCCCGAGGGTACCTCGAAGGTACACTTGGCCGGGTTGAGCTTCAGGTTGATCTTGCGCAGGTTGTCGAAGGTTTCTTGTAGATCTATGACGAGATCTTTTCCCTTCCGAGTCTTCACCACAATGTCGTCAATGTAGGCGTCAACGTTCCGTCCCATCTACGACCCTATGTAGATCCTCAAGGCCCACTAGAAAGTATTCCCAGCGTTCTTCAGCCCGAAGGGCATGCTGGTGAAGCAAAAGCACCCTTCAGGCGTGAGGAACACCGTCTTCTCCTCATACTCCTAAGCCATCTTGATCTGGTGGTATCCAGAGAAAGCATCCAAGAAGCAGAGGAGATCACACCCGGGACCGAGCCATAGAATCCACAATCTCGTCGATCCTCAGAAGCGGAAACGGGTCCTTAGAACAGGTATGGTTCAGATTAGTGAAATCCAACACAACCGTTTGGATCCATTTGGCTTCGGAACAACGACCAATTTGGCAATCTACGGTAGGTGAAGAACTTCTCGGATAGTTTGCGCCACCTTCAGCTTGCGGACTTGCTCCACGATGAAATCATGGTGGTCTTGGGCCTGCCGGCGTGCCATCTGCTTGAATGGCCGCGCCTCCGGCCTCACGGCCATGTGATGCTCGATGAAGGCACGTGGTATGCCTGGGAGGTCTGTAGGTTCCCACGTGAAGATGTCGACATTTTCTTGAAGGAACCCCACGAGCGCCCTTTGCTGCCCAAAGGAGAGGTGGGCTCCAATCGTTACGGTGTGACGAGCACCATCCCCAAGGGAGACCTTCTTCGTAAGCCGGGGTTCTTCCTGGAACTTGCGCTTCTGGGACCCCTTTCCAAGCCTAGAATCGAGCTCCTGACTCCAAAGCTGGGTCGCGTTGGGCGGGAGAGACCTCGTATCTCCCCGAAGGGTGTAGGGTTTGGGGCTGGCAGTTGAACCTGCCGACGCCCCGCGCCGTGGTTTGCAGTCTTGGGGCCCGGAATGTCGTGGCTGGCAGACCCCGCTCCTCGGGCACATAGATCTGGCGTCCTTGGCGCCGGAGACCTTGCGGTCTCTAGCAGGGAGACCATCCTCCGATGCCACTTAATGTAGGTTGAGGTTCCACACGGGGCGGAAAATCCATCAGGGCATTGGCGATAGCCAAGGCCTCTGAAGGACCGTGCACGCGAGGTGATGCCTCCACCTCCATGGCTCATCTCCAGATCCCCCTCCCCTGTCATTGTGGCGGCAAGGGAGGCTCTTCTCCAACATCACAGTAAAGCAGACCTCGCGTGCCCCCCTTCTGGCGTGCCAGATGTTGCGTGCCGAAACGCGGACACCAGGAGTGACCGACGTCCAGCTCCCTTTGTTCGGTGGTGGAGTGCGGAACGGACCTGTCTCACTCCCTAATGACAAGTGACAAGGGCACAAAACACACGTACACAAGATTTTTACCCAGGTACAGGCCATTGTGAGATGGATCCCTACGTCCAACATGTCTGATCTAGAATTATGAGATGGCGAAGGTGGATACTGGGTGACTAGGGGTTCTTAGTCGTCCCGGGACGTGGTGTCTCCCGAGTCGAATCTCTTCTCTGGCTCTCTCTCTCTCTTTTCCTCTCTCTTTTCTTGTTGCATATGACCTCTCCTCCTTTCTCTTCGAACGGTGTCTCCTTTTTATACTCAAGGGACACCACACATGTCCGATTTGCATGTGCTCCGGTTGTGTGGACACGCGTCAACTGTAGGGGACAGATGGCACTAACGTTCCTCCACATGGCGGCATCTCTCTTGGGTGCTCCTGCCCACTAGCCACGCCCACACGGTACTCTGGCGTCACCTCGCATGGCTTCCACGAGGGAATGAGTCCAATGGCAGCATTCCGGGAGGGTTCGAGGCGGACACGCCCACACCGGGATACCGCCTCTCCTTCAGTCGGGCCCCACAGACCAGTTGGTATCTCTCCTTGCTAGGTGGGCTTGCTTATTCCTCAATCTCTGACACCCTCGTGGAGGTGGTGTCGACAAAGAGAACTTCCTCCGCGTGCCCATCTGGTTCGAGGTGATGAATCACTAGAGTGCCTACCATGCCATCCTAGGCCGGCCCGCCTTGACCAAGTTCATGGCAGTCCCGCACTACTCTTACCCGAAGATGAAACTACCCGGCCCACACGGGATCATTACCGTCTGCGGTGACTACAGGATGTCCCTTGCTTGCGTCTCCTAAGGTTCGAAGCTAGCCTAGACCGTCGCGCATGCCAAAGTAATCCAGCAAATCTAGCGCGGAATCAACAATGAGCCCCTAGGAGTGCCGCCTGTGGGAGGATAGTCGGGCGAATCCCAGTTCCAGGCGGCCAATGACAGTAAGAAGATCCCCCTCAATGCCAGCTGGCCCAACAAGAAGCTCATACCCACCGGGATAATCCTTTACCCCAAATAGGAAATAGCGCTTGTCAACTTCCTCCGTGAGAATCGGGATATCTTCACATGGTCCTCCAAGGACATGCCGGGTGTCCCGAGGAATTTGGCCGAGCACTCACTCCATCTCAAGCCGGATGCCAACCCAGTGAAGCAAGCCCTCCACCGCTACGCGGAGGAAAGAAGAAAAGCCATCGGGGAGGAAATCGCCCGAATATTGGCAGTCGGATTCATCATGGAGGTCAAGAAGGACGGCTCATTTCCTGTATATATCTTCTTGCTCATGCTCAAGTATGCATCTTCTCAAAATTCTATCTATATCTTCTTTATGTTAATGTGGTTCATCCCAGAAATAATGCCTCAGATCATAAAATAATTTCTTCTTCTGTTGATAAGTTAAGCTCGAAGGCAAAAACTTAGAAACAATAAAGTTAGCATAATCAGCGTACCAAGGGTTTTCACGTGAGTTAACCTTAATAGCAGCAAGTTGTTCATCCGGAAAACTATCACTAACAGGAATATGATCAACAGGAATATTTTCCATTCTAGATAAATTATCAGTAACAGGATTATCAACTCCTTTCTATCAACAATATGCAAATCAAACTCTTGTAACAAGAGTACCCATCTAATAAACCTAGGCTTAGCATCTTTATTTTCCATAAGATATTTAATAGCAACATGATCAGTATGAATGGTGACTTTATAATCAACAATGTGCTGCCTAAATTTATTACAAGCAAAAACAACAACCAAAAACTCTTTCTCAGTGGTAGCATAATTCCTTTGAGAACTATCTAGAATATTACTAGCATAATTAATAACATTCAATTTCTTATCTACTCTTTTCCCTAAAATAGCTGCTACGGCATAATCACTAGCATCACACATAATTTCAAAAGGCAAATTCTAATCAGGCGGTTGAACAACAGGAGCAGTTATTAAAGATTTCTTAAGAACTTAAAAGGCTTCTTTACAATCATCATAAAAAACAAAAGGAAAATATTTTTGAAGAAATTTGTAAGAGGTATTGAAGTCTTAGAAAAGTCGTTAATGAATCTCCTATAGAAACCAACATGACCAAAAAACTATGTATACCTCTAATGTCCCTAGGATAGGGCATCTTTTCAATGCATCAACTTTAGCTTTATCAACTTCAATGCCTATTTCAGAAATTTTATGACCAAGAACTGATAAGGGGTGGCACAATCTTCTCAGTGAACTCACAGATAACTCCAGTATGATAACTAGTGCGCCACTAAGAACTCTCTCGGCTGATCCCTGATGCCAATGCAAAAGATAGCAACCCCAAGGATATTCTCAACTCCACACTCTTGCACAAGTAATCCACCGACTACAACTAGTTCTGTACCGTCTTATTCCCAGTGGAACAGCAGGTATCACGTAAAGTTTGCAGATGAACTTCCAGATGAAAGGCTTACAAGCAGTTTCAATGTAGAGGTCTAGGGTTTTTGGGTTTAACGTAGTCTAATCTATTCCACACGCAGGTGGTAGTCTATATATGAGGGAGTTGTGAGATTTCCCACAGAAATTGACTATTCCCTACTTGTTTGGGGACTCAACCAACTCGGATGACAAACTGACCCAACACGGGGCAGCCAATTGTGACTCGATTTAGAAAACTGGCAGAAAATCTATTCGTGGCTTGTTTCAGGGCTCACTATTACGTCTTCACGAGACGAATTTGTTGATGGTGGCCAGATCCATTGGAAATCCCATTCAAATTTCCTCTCCGAATTTGGTGCTCGTATGCTGTATTTGGAGCCCGTATGAAGAATCCATGACTATTTTCAAATTCGGACTTGGCAGTCCGCAACTGAAACATTATTTCCTTGGTTGTTGTTTTCGCACGCCTCCTTTCTCCTTGCTCCTTGCCTTCCTCGTTCTTCAGTCCATGGTTTGTGTTATTAATAAATCTAATTATACATAAATTCATAGGCTTAGGTAGTATAACATTCTCATAAACACAAACATTATTTGTTAGGAAAGAATTCACCTTATAATAAACATCACTGAGGCTTCATATTTCTTTCCAACTCAAGCATGAATGAACCTCATGGACCTCTATTATGTCCCTATCATCCTCCCTTTCTTCAAGACAATCCGTCCTCGGCTTGTAGTAAGCTGAAAGTGGGAGAAACAAAAAGAACAACGTGTATCCACAATACAAATATCTATAATGAGGTGCATTAGTTGTTATCATATCATAAAATTGTGCCCAAGACATGTGACCACGAATTTTGCTTAAAAACATCACATAATTGTCATAGCACTCCATAAAATAGCAATCACAATTGCAAATATAAGTGAAGCTCAATAAATCATGATCAAAATGAGAAAAATGTATGTATAAATTTTTATTGTGCAGGATCAAACCAAGTGTCTCCACAGAAGATCTATGATTAAAATTGGTGGTAGTAAAGTCAAAGCAATCCAAACAAATTAACTCATTATATAGTGGATACCATGCTTCAACTGTGCTACTCTACTATATATAAGAAAGTAATGGCCGAGTAGTAGTACATATAATTTTCTTCTCATGTTTAGTATAATCATCATGTAAATTGCAACTTAGTTTGCAAATATAAGTGAAGTATAAATCAGTAGCATATGTACTTATCATGTTTTGTTGCAAATCAAACATATGTGGAGAATCATGCTTGGATTTAACAAATTGTATACAATCCAAACGAAGTAACACAATGTTCAATTCAGCAATTTTATCACAAGTAATACAGATGTGATCCACCATAAAAATTTCATTCATGTTATAGTCACCAACCAAATTAAAAATAAAGGAAGTAGCATAGGTGCTAGAATTGATATATGAAATTTCAGCAATCCTATTCATAGCACATTGCACATTAATTGGTTCATGTAACATGATGGAATATACAATATTAATAGGTGGTATTTTAGCAAGCACTTCTTTATGTGTAATCAAAAGCACATGCTCAAAATTCGAAATATTCAAACTATCACATGATGGTGAACTATATGTGGTTATCAACTCAGAAGAATTAACTAGCACATTAGTAGACTCACAAAAAGTTGTACTTGGAAGTGGTAGCACCAAATCAGCACCAATGTCAATGACATCCTCCTCAGAAATAGTAGGCACTGATTCATCTCTCTCAAGTGTTGATGCAGGTTGTACTATTGATGGCTCCCTTTCTTCAAGAGTAACCTGCATATCACAAGAAATAATGCTAGGCAGAATGGTATGCTCCTCCAAGTGATGTGATGATGGTGGTGGTGCAAGTTGTACTATAGGCTCCCTTTCTTCAAAAGCAACCTGCACATCACAAGACACAACACTAGGAGTAGACATAGTTACATTAGTAGAAACAGCCTCATAGGTCTTTTCAACCTCTATAAATCTCATAACCAATGGTTGATGTCTAATTCTTTTAAATTTTGTAAGACAAGCATGTATTATCCAATCTGTCTTATTATTCCAAAAGAATTGTAGATCAGGATAATGGCTATAGAAATTAACATTATATGTATTGCACCACATTGCACTCAACAAAAGGTGACAGCAAGTAAATGTTCTAGGAAGCACATTACACCTAATTCGTACTGTATGATCATGAATAGTTAACGGAATCCAGGTAGCATGAGTAATGTGAAGTGTAGCATCATTAGTTTTCAACATAAATGAACTGCGAGTTGCATAAGATGTCAATTGTAATGCTTCAACAACCTCAATACTAACAAAATTATACTGTGTACCCTTATCAAGGGTAATAGCAACAGTACTACCATTGATGACTCATGTGAAGTGGAACAAATTTCCCGCAGGTATTCCACTAGAATCCTCCTCCCAGAAAGTATCACTGCACATAGAAGAACTAGAAAACTCCATTGATTAACTTGTTAGTAACAAAATAACAATGGGATGTGGTGTTCTCTCACAACTCACTCAAAAATCTAGCAAGACAATAGATTATCTTACCGTTCCAAAGTGAATAGAAATACTTACCAACAAGTAGTGGCAACTAATATGCTTTGATGTGAAGAAGAGAATACCCAGGGTGTTAAAAATCACATGACAAACAAGGTATATGGTGGGGCTTGGTATGGATACCTAACAACACCAAAATAACAATTCCTATTTGATGTCCAATGTGATATAAAAAGCACAGAAAACACACACCAAGTATGGAGAAAAATGTGGCAATGCAAATATATGGAGGAAATTTTGCAATGCACTGGAAATACACTAGCCAAGCTCAAATAATATTCAGGCACAAGATTGCTCAATGGCGTGTCAATATAGCAATGATGAAAAACAGCTCCACAAATATATCAATGTATCTCAAGGCCTTTTTGCTTTTTCTCAATTCTTTTTTTTATACTTTTTACTGGCCAAATAACAACACTAGGAGCAATACTATCAAGTGATAACAATGCTATAAACAATGTGACACAAATATGATATAAAGAGCAGCCTGAAAACGAGCAAAAGATAGCTAGTCTTATGGGTATGGTACCTACTTATTGCTGTAGAAAGGCTTTGGCTAAGGCTCACAAAGTTCAGCACAGAATCTAGGAAGAAAATAGCCTATGAGCGCGTGGCCTGCAACAACAGGGAACAAGTCCACGGAAAATAGCACGCCTGCGCAGGTGTTTTCTGCTGAGTTACAGAGTCCAGGGCAACAAAAAAAACAGCGCGCGGCAGGTGATTTCTGTTGGCAGCGAGTACGGACTCCGACGTGTGCGAGCCAAGGCTAGTGCTCTGATACCAAGATGATAAGGGGTGGCCCAATCTTCTCAGTGAACTCATAGATAACTCCAGTATGATAACTAGTGCGCCACTAAGAACTCTCCCGGCTGATCCCTGATGCCAATGCAAAAGATAGCAACCCCAAGGATATTCTCAACTCCACACTCTTGCACAAGTAATCCACCGACTACAAGTGGTTCTATACTGTCTTATTCCCAGTGGAACAGCAGGTATCACATAAAGTTTGCAGATGAACTTCCAGATGAAAGGCTTACAAGCAGTTTCAATCTAGAGGTCTAGGGTTTTTGGGTTTAACGTAGTCTAATCTATTCCACACGCAGGTGGTAGCTATATATGAGGGAGGGGGTGATTCCCCACGAAATTGACCTATTCCTACTTGTTTGGACTCAACCTACTCGGATACAAACTGACCCAACACGGGTGCAGCCAATTGGACTCGATTTGGAAACTGGCAGAAAACTATTCGTGGCTTGTTTCGGTCACCACGGCTTGCACTAGACGAATTTGTTGATGGGGCCGGATCCATTGGAAAGCCCATCAAATTTCCTATCCGAATTGTGCTCGTTTGCTGTATTTGGAGCCCGTATGAAGAATCCATGACTATTTCAAATTTGGGACTTGTGGCAGTCCGAACTGAAACATTATTTCCTTGTTGTTGTTTTCCACGCCTCCTTCTCTTGCTCCTTGCTTACTCTTCTCCATCCATGTCTGTGTTATTAATAAACCTAATTATACATAAATTCATAGGCTTAGGTAGTATAACATTCTCATAAACACAAACATTATTTGTTAGGAAAGAATTCACCTTATAATAAACATCAGTGAGGCTTAATATTTCTTTCCAACTCAAGCATGAATGAACCTCATGGACCTCTATTATGTCCCTATCAAGAACAATTCCTTTATTGACCATAAAGTGGCATTTCGCCCAATTCAAAACAAGATTAGTATCCTCACATCTCTGCAAAATTTATTTAAGATTATGGACACAACTATCAAAAGAAGTCCCATAGATAGAGAATTCATCCATGAATACCTCCAGAATTTTATCGCAAAAACCATGACAAATAGCAGAATTACATCCTTGAAAAGTAGCAGGTGAATTACACAAACCAAAAGGCATGCATCTATAAGCATAAGTACCATAAGAACAAGTGAAAGTGGTTTTCTCTTGGTCTTGCCTTTTAACATGGATTTGAGAGAAACCGTAATAACCATCCAAATAGCAAAAGTGAGTGTTTTTAGACAACCTCTCTAGCATTTGATCAATAAAAAGCAAAGTATAATGATCTTTCTTAATAGCTTTGCTCAATTTTGTAACACCAATGCACATTTTATACCCTACTATAGTTCTTTGAGGAATAAGTTCATTTTTATCATTTGCAACAACAATCATACATCCTTTATTGGGAACACAATGGACATGACTAACCCATCTAATATCAGCAATAGGATAAATGATACCTGCTTCGAGAAGCTTTAATATTTCACTTCTCACCACTTCTTTCATCTTTGGATTTAATCGACGTTGATGATCAACCACAGGTTTGGGATCGGGCTCAAGATGAATTGAATGTTGACATAGAACATGACCAATGCCTTTAAGATCATCCAAAGTATAACCAATAGCTTTACGATGTTTCCTAAGTGTATCCAATAACCGTTCTTGTTCATACTCTGAAAGATTAGCATTTATAATAACAAGATATATTTTATTTTCATCTAAATAAGCATATTTGAGTGTGTCGGGAAGAATTTTAAGATAAAACACCGGGCTTCCTTTAGGTGGGAAAGATGTCCCTAAAGATTCAACAGGAAAATTGTGTTTGATAATAGCAGGCTGATCGAGGAAAATATTCTCCAATTCATTTATTTCCGGTATCTACATGTCGTTCTCATGTTCTTCCATGAATTTCTGCAAAGGATCATCGGGTGGAATAGCAATAGAGGATATTCTTTCAATAACTAAATATTCATTAGGTAACTCTTTATCATGATGTTGTCTAGAAATCTTACTAAAATTAAATTCATAGTGTTCATCACCAAATTTGACAAACACTTTCTCCTTGTTACAATTTATAACAACACCACATGTATTAAGGAAAGGTCTACCAAATATAATAGGACAAAATTTATCTTCAACTTAACCATGTATTAAAAGTCAATGGGGTATTTTACCTTACCACATAGAACTTCAACATCTCTTACAATACCCACTGGTGAAATAGTTTTTTTATTGGCAAGCTGAATAGTAACTTTAATGTCTTCAATTTCACACGGAGCAATTTAATTCATTATTTCTTGATAGAGAGACAAAGGTATGGCACTTGCACTTGAGCCAAAATTGCAAAGTCCATAATAATTATGATGGCCTATTTTGACAGAAACAGCAGGTGTGCCAACAACAGGTCTATCATGTTTATTAGGTGCCACTAGGTTTCACAGAAATATATATCACAACCGTCAACATTTTCAGCAACAAGATCTTTGACCATGGCAACCATATTGACGTGGGGATGCTCCATGACCTATCGAGTGGGCCTACCTGGTCTACGACCCACGACTAAAGCCCAACGTAGGGCGCCACCCTGTGGTTCTAGGAGGCCTAGTGGAAGCGCACCAGCAAAACTTCGGGTCAAGATAGAAAGTTTCCACCGCCTTAGAGCTCGAGTTTGTAACCCCCTCAGGCACGGTTTGAGACCCGTCCACCTATAAAAAGGCTGGGAGAACTACCGATGGGGGGATCCAATCTACTTTTGACCACCATAGCCATAGCTCGAGATCTATCTCTTAGCTTGCGCACCCACCATTGTAATCGATCTACTCGTAATACAGATCAGAAGAGCAAGAGTAAGGGTTTTAACTCTACGAGGGCCCCGAACCTGGGTAAAATTTGCCCCCTGTTAGCCGACGATTGTCGCCAGCGCCTTATTCGTTCTCTTAATCAAAACCCTACCAGATCATCCGAGGGACTTGTCGAGATGACTAATCGATAATTGGCGTTGTCTGTGGGAACGGCGGGCGCTGGATCCACGGCATCTTCGGCCTCGTCTTCGCCAAGCTTCAACTGGAGCCCAGGATCATCGACTCCAACGGAGTCGATCCGCTTCGGGTTACTCGTCTATGCGCCCCAGTCACCGGAATCTCGCCCGGCATTCATCGGACTCGAGAAAAGCGTCAGCTTGACGTTCGGCAGTTTCCACTTCCATGCGAGCATGGCGGGAATCCTGCACTTCCCCGACCAGATCGGGCTCGGCGAATCGGACTCTAAATCCATCTCAAGCCCGGTGACCCTCGAGTCGCCATCTGATAACGCTGGTTGCGACCCAGCGCCCAGCGGTGGCTCCATCCGCCGCAATACGCGCAACTTCCACACCATTGCGACTGAGGAACCCTCCAAATTTGGCAAAAGCCATCGGCCTACGCCTAGGACTCACGGGCCATATCTGGCCCAAGTCTGCATGGCAGGTTCAACCGAACAATCTGAAGAAATGGAGGAAAGTAGAGTGGACCAAGAACGCATAAAGGTCTCGCGAGCCTCTTGGCTCAAAGTGAAAGCAGCGGTACAATCTGGACAGCCGATAAAAGCTGGAGCCTCTCGAGAAGACCTGACCGCGTATCACTACCACATGTTGCAGATAGGCCGACTGTTGGAAGATGCCCGCAAGGACCTAGAAGCACGGAAGGAAGCGGCGAAAGCTTCGAGCGCGCTCCGCGCGATGCTCTCGAGGACTCACTCAACGGGGAACCAGCATCCGAAGAAAAAGTACGTCTCAAAAACTGCTCACCTGTACCAATTGTCTCTCAGCGAAGTCAGCAAATCTCTCGAGACCTCCCTCATGCACGTTGATGAGGTAGGAAATGTATGCCCCACAACTCCATACGCTGCGGTTCCGTCTTTCCGGTTTTGTTCCTCCCATTCTTTGTGATCAAGGGGATTATTTCCGCCTTTCGGCGGATGGGATCCTGTTCTGGATGCTGCATCCTTGTTATCCGGGATTTTCTTGTCCTTCTTAGGATCTCCCTTCTTTTCCTTAGAATGGCCTGAATCTCCAGGTTCACCAGGTTAAGGTGCTCCAGCGGTGCATGTGGCAGTTTTGCATAGAACTGAGTCATCATGTAACTTCCCTGATTGTGCCTGTCCTCGTTGTTGCTGCTGCAATGCTTTTCCTAGGAAAGCGTACACTCCCTAAAGTTTTTCGTCATTGGAGTATAGATCGTCATTAAGAATGGCGAACGCGGCTTCCGCGTTTTTAGATGATGTTTTGTATATGTGCTCGCCCTTAGCATTAATGTCGTTAACCTGCCTTTGCCAAGAAGGGTTTTCAAACCTCTTTCTTGCTGGCAGCTCTTCCGGCTTTTAAATTCCGGGTAACCGCGTAGGTTTAATTCCAGATCTATTCCTTCTCTCGTATTCCTCTATTTCTTCCTGCTGTAATTTAATGTCAGCCTGGGTTTTGATGAGGTTTTCTCGAGCACGGAATAGATGTTGTTGTTGACGCTATAAAGCTTGTCTCCTGGCTTCTGTAAGGTCCCCCAGAACCACTATTCAAGGACACATCTGATATGCGTACATTCATGATCCCAGATCACACCAGTCGTGAACAACATATCAAGTTGGTACACAGATACAATATCCATTACACAATTACAGAAACACTTACAAAAGAGACATGGTCGCATGACCAAGTCTAACACAATTGCCACGCAGGAAAAACACACATCACACACAGCGGAAGACTAAAACACACAAACGTAGTAGAGCCCAAGTCACACCTTAACCTACAGGCTGCTGACCGGGAGACGATCCTAGTTCGCAAAGCCATCAGTGCAGCACTCCTCCTCGTAGAGCTTCTCCTGAAGCTCCTCCTCGAAGTCTGGCAAGTAAATACGAGGGACGAAACCAATATGAGTATATTTGAATGTACTCAGCAAGACACCCATCATGTAGCTTACCCAAAAATGCAAGTATGCTTATATAGTGGACTAGGTAGGCTATACATAGGGTTCACTATCCATGATATATGAAAGACATATCATAGTTGATTTGGAAAATCTTTGTATCTTTGTTGAAGAAGATACTTCAAAAGAAAATAATGTAATTTTCTTTCTCTTGTAGATATCACATGTACAAGAGGTTTTGTGAAACTTTGTTTAAAAGAAAAATTCTATCGGAATCAACTTCCAGTTTTTGTTTAGAAAAGAAAGGTTTTCTTTGCAAAACTTCTTGTAAAACAACTTCTCGCTTTTCTCCATCCGTACTTCATTGGTACAAAGTTCCTTCTTTTGATACTTCTCAAGTTCTAACCCCTTTTCAAAACATCCTTTTTGAAAACATTGACACAATGCTAGCTACATGGCCATTCAACTATTCATATCCGAGGACGCGGCTATTCAGAATAGATTGACTTAGCAGAGGTGTACGCATCCACCAGATTCAGTACATCTGTCGTGAACAACCACGGACTGTAACAACAGTATGTAAACATACGATAACCGATCCTAACCATTTACTATGTTCAAGATAGAATATGCATATCTCTTCAGTCGAGTAAACGCTCCCCGGCACCAGGTCTAACCCCGCCCAGACAGGAGCCCCAACTGCTGCGGCCGAAGGAGAACTTAATCCCTCACTTTGTATGTCCCGCATACCCCTCCTGGCAACAATCGGTTCGAGGGCACGACGACCCTTATAGAAAATTGAGATAGAACACACACTAATAAAAACAAACTTCAAGTTAAGCCCCATGCCCATGTTGAGGTAGGGTGGTAGTACGGTAAAGGTTGTCCGGCGAAGACTAGGTTATGTGTCATTTTTATAAAACACCTTTTTCCCAAAAATTACCACTTCACATTCCTCGGGTGGATAAGGTTTCGCCTTTCCACCGGGTTTTTTCATAAAGCCTTTGTTTTGCAAAAACGGATATTTGAGGTGTCCACTTAGGGACTAATACTTTTGGTGGTAATAAATACCATATGGTGGCTATGGGCTTGGTAACACCAAGTATCAACTACTGGCATAATAATATCTTATATAATATTAATAGTAGTAGACACTCAAAGAAACAGTTTTTGGTAATCAAAGTTTTGTAAAACTCTTCAGAAGTAAAACATGCATGATAGATAATGATAAGTGTAGTATAACAGCAAGCATTAGGATGGCTTTCCTTAAAACCCTTTGTGTCTCTGGCCTTGAAGTAGCTTGAACTTGACACACAACTCCACAACTTCTTCTTCTTCGTTTTCTAACGCCGTAAAAGAAATAAAGACATGCACTCAGAACTAAGAGGCGAACAATATAAAAAGGCCACACATACATCAAGCAAACTTATACTAGCGCAAACACTCAGAAAGGTATCGAGAAAACTATCTCATAAACTCTCATGGTACAAAACTATCGCCAAACAAACATATGGTTGAGAAACCATACTCCACATCTTATATATCATATATGAAGTGGGTGTACCACTCTCATACCAAGATACATAAGAAGCAAAAAAAATAGCTTGTGGACACAAAGGTGAGATTTCTAAAATAATAACAATCAATCAAAGCAATACCCATGGCAGTGGGTATTAACAACAACACAAGCAATCATTACCAACCAAGTTTACCACTAACCTAATGCATAGATAACAATATACTACTAAACACAACAACAACACTAGCACAACAATAACCTAGGCACAATACTCATGCTAGGGTAAACACTCAAACAATTCCAAATATTCAAGCAAACAAATCACATATGAATAGGATGGTTACTGACTATGCTTAAGTCTACTTCCAAAGCTAAAGAATCCATCAATCATGAAAAATAACAAAACAGTAGCTTAACCAAAGGTAACAAGCCTTAAGACACACTCCAAAACACAATAATAACAAGAGTTAATAAAACTAGAAAGTAACTAATAACAGGAGTTCACTAATATCATACTAGTATGAGAATTCTACACAAGCATGTCGTAAGAAATAATTGTATTATACCCCTAATCACAACAAGAAACTCCACAAGTCATGTCATAATAACAGAAGTAACAACATCCTAAACATGCTAGAATAATCATACACTCATAAAATAAAAAGACAACAATACTAGAGCAACTCATAACATCTAGTGGTGACACTAGTTCATCACTAGAGAACCAAACATCACTACAAGGATGCATAACTCTAAACAAGCAATGTATGAAGGTAAAAACCTACTAACAGCACACAACACCTTACACATTCTAGTATGAAAAAATTACTAAAATAATCCTATCAAAACAACTACTTGGCAAGAATCAACCAATTCTAATAACTCATGTTTTTCTAACAATCAATTACCAAGCAACCAAGATACATGCTATACAACCAGTAGCTAAGTACTTAATACAAGATCAACTAAACACTTTCAAAATCCAAACACTCAAAGAAATATATCCACACATAATTTATCAACCACTAGGAAAACATTCTATTTGCAAACAATATTCAAAACCATCAAACAAAGGTTAAACATTTCTTAACATGACATTTCCAAGGGAAGATACTATCAAGAAATGCATCACCACTAAACATACTAGGATTCACAAAGTATAACTAAAGACTTCAATCAAACAAGTAAAACAAACAACCATTTTCCTTGGTGGAAAATACTAAACAAACATATAGTAATACATGCTACTAACACACAAGTGTATGGTAGGGGATTTGGATCCCTAACCAAAATACAATGGGACCAGTGGGTTATGGGCCCACTAATACCAATGCACTGAGAGGTAAAAAAGCCTCTGGTCACACTGGACAAAATTAATCTAACAAAGCATTCATCACACAACTATCATACTAGAGAAAACCATAAAGTGGAAACAAGCAAACAAATGCTACACATGCATCTCTATAAAATAAAGTGCAAGCTAACAGAGATATTACCATCCTATTATCAGTACCAAAATGGTACTGGACTCATCATAACCACATCAAAACTTAGGTAAAACAAACCTACAAAGATTGGCTCACACAATATATTCAATAATAAATCTAGGAAATAACAAATGTTATTACTATTTCTATTTGACTTTCCAAACATGCACAAACTTTCTAATGTAGATGTACTGCAAGAAAACAACCCAATAATAAGTAGAAACACATTTATACAAGCTAGGAAACAAGTTTCAGACAATCACACATTTGATTTCAAACAAGTACACATATTATTAAGAAAACAGAAAAGCTTCTGTTTCTAGAAATTCATGCCAAAAATAATCTAGAGCTCTAAAAATTTACCCAAGCTAGGATTACATAGATCTAGTCACAAATAAACTCATACAATTGGATTCACCTCAAAAATCATTTTTAAACTCCTCCTAAAATTCCTAGAAATGCCTACTGGTCACTTACCAAAATGGATGGCATTTCCATTTGGTAACTCACCTTGATGTCATGCCAAGTCCTATGGATAGATATACTCACTAGCTACTCAAAAATATTTGGTTTGAAATATTTGGATACAGATCCAAAAAGTTATGAACAAAAAGGTTAAATAGACACCTTGTGGCATTTTAATTATCATGACAAAAATAAAAGTGCAAACCTAGATCTACGAGTTGGACATGGTTAGGAAAACATAGATCTACTTTTATGAATTTTTGTAGTTTTTAATTTGCAAGCAAACTATTTTTCCCAAAGCCAAAGCAAACATACATGTTTCTACAAAAACAAATAAAAGAAAACAATAAGGCATACGGGCAGGATTCTTAGCGCGCGGCCTAGCTAATCAACCGAAACGGCCCAGCGCAACTGCGCGCGCGCGGGCGCGGGAAACGGCTAGGTTTAACGGGGGTCATTGATCTCCAGATCAACGCCCCGCGTTCGTCTCGTACCTCTACTCCCTCTCTGTCTCTCCCAAGAAATACACGGCGGCGCGGGAGGCTCGGTGGCTCACCGTGGGACTGCAGCGAGGGGCGGCGTGGTGTCGTGGAGGTAGAAGGGGTGCAGGTGAGTCGAGGGGCGTCGAGCTTGGCATCGGGCGCGGCTGCAAACGGCGACGCCGAGCGGTGCGGCCACGGCGGCGACCACGACGGCGGCGGGGTACCTGCAAGCGAGGGGACGAGGGGGCGTGTCAGGGAGGTAGCTTAGGTCACGGGGGGTCCATTGGTGATGGTCATGAGCGACGGGAAGGCACAGGTACGAGGGAAACCACCTCGGGCTTCTGTGGTGGCCGGCGGCGATCTAACGTGTCGTGGGGCTCGGAGAGGGCTCGGGAGCTCGTTTCCTCGGGTGGGGGTGAGTGAGTGTGATATGGGGTGGCCCGATCTTCTCAATGAGCTTCTCTCTCTTTTTGTGGTTTTCTGGATTTTGTGATAACTAGTGCTACACTGAGACCTCTCACTTAGCAGACCCCTGTTGCCAGATGCAACAACAATCAAGCTCTTTGGATATTCTCAACTACACACTCTTGCACAAGTAATCAAAGATCACAAGTGGTCCTGTATCCCCCTATTCCCAGATGGAATAACAAGATATCACGCAACTTTGCAAGGGTAAACTTCAAGTAGTATGCTTAGCAGCAATACAAACTAGAGGCTAGGGTTTCATTGGTTTTGGTTAAAACTTGTTCTCCCTCTTCCACACGCAGGTGGGGGGTATATATAGGTGGAGGGCTCCTTGCACAAGCACCTCTCCTACTAGGACTAGGACTCAACTAGGACTCCTACTTGGACTAGGAGGACTCTACTAGGACTCCTACTTGGACTAGGAAGGGATACAAACCGACCCAACTTTAGGGGGTTCGGCCATTATGGCATACAGGCCATGCCTAATTGAATTAGGACTTTCTATATGGCGCATTGATCTTCAACGGGGCGCCCTCCTCTTGTTTTCACCATTCCTTAGTGTGGAAGAACATTCATGTAGTTGTTTTCCACACTTGCACATTTGTTTTCAACACTTGTAAGTTTGTTTTCCATCATCTCCATGTTGTTTTCCAGCAAGTCTTGAGGTCTTCCTCCATCCATGTTTGTGTTAACAATAACCCTGCTAATACATAATGCAATAGCTTAGGTAGTATGTAAGTTTGTTTTCCATCATCTCCATGTTGTTTTCCAGCAAGTCTTGAGGTCTTCCTCCATCCATGTTTGTGTTAACAATAACCCTGCTAATACATAATGCAATAGCTTAGGTAGTATAACATTCTTATAATCACAAACAATATTTATTAATAGGAAAGAATTCACCTTATAATAATCATCAGTGAGGCTCAATATTTCCTTCCAACTCAAGCATGTACATTCACCATGGACCCCTATTATATCCTGATCAGGGTGAGGACGTGGGGGTGCAGTGGTGAGAGGGTTGGGCTAAGTTATACTCGCGGCAATGAGTCGAGTGACATGGGGCGCTCTCGGTTGGTGCCCAGGAGCGGCATGGGCGTGCCCTGGGGGTGTCCTCGACAGGCATGGCTAAGAAATGATGTTAAGGGGCAAGGAGAGGGTTGGGGGCAGTCAACAATGGCCTTTGGGGGCTGGGGGAGGCACAGTCATGGCGACAGGGGTCAAGGCATGGGTGCCCATGCCATGCCACATCAACCCTGTCCCCCTCTCTTTCTCACTTGTAAAACCCACACCAAAATCCTTCTAGAAGCATACAAAGGATCCTAGGTGGAGTTCAAACAATGGTCAACACAAGTGACAAAGTCCCACTTCCGAATTTGCAAGAAAAGGAAATGAAAACATTTGTCAAACTTTGTATCTACAACTGTTCAAAAAAAATCAAAAAAATCAGTTAACACTTAGCAATTTTTTCTAAGTGTTGGAAAACAGATGAAATCAGCAAAAAGTCCATAATGTTTTCATAGGGTAAATGGATTCCAAATTTTGTTTCCAAACCTGGAGTTTATTAAACATTTTTTACTTTGAAAAACATCTTTTGGAAACAAATTTGGAATAGTGGAAGGCTATGAAAACAAAGTGGGAAAAGGGCTACTTTCTGGTTTTCTCTGTTTTCTAAAAATGCAATTTTCTGCCTTATTTTTCCTCCACAAAAACATCAAGAAAAGGATCATTTTTATTATTACAAAATAAAAACCAAGCTTATGGATTTGTAGTCCATATACCAAGGAACAAATAAAAGTCAAGAAAACACAAAATAACATATAATAGCCTAGTGAAAACAAGTGTGAAAAACAGGTACTTGGCTTTATTTTCAGGGAATAGTTGTTGGAATTTTGGCCCAAATAAACCAGCCCATTTAATATTCCAGAAATTCCTAATAAATCCTAGAGGCCCACTTGGCCCATTCGTGCATGGCAAGAGGTGGGACAAATGTTTAGTCCCACATTGCTAGTTGAGTGGAAGTTTTACCTGTTTATAAGGGAGGGCTTTCCACTTGTTGTATGAGCATGAGAAAGAGATGACTACACGCGCGCTCCTCCTCCGCCGCCCGCCTCGCCACGCCTCGCCTCGCCTCGTCACGACGCGCGCGCGCGCGCCGCGGGTTGCGGGAATGCCTCGAGCCGAGAGCCTCTCTCTCTCTTTATTTTGCCACACGCACGAATTAGAATATGAACAGGCACATGAATCTGAAACGAAACGCTTTGCTAAGTGGGTTTTGATTACGGAGGCTGCTCAGCTTCGGCTGTTTGCCTTCCGACTCTTCGTTTCATCTTCTCGCGTGGCCTGTTCGGCTTCTGCTCCGTGCCTATAAAACCAGAGGTCGCTCCTCTCCAGAGAGACACACAGCAATACACTGCCTTCTCGTTTCCAAGCCTTGCGCCACCGCTCAAGTCTTCCCCATCCTGGCCTGCGGTGTGCACTGCCGGTCGGGACAGTAGGCCTCCGAAACTGCGCTACTTCGAGTCCTGTACGGGAGAAGGGCGATAAGGTTTTTGGGGAGCGCTCTGCGCGACTACTGGCTTCTTCATCACGGACGACAGCGACATCTTCCCGAACGACGACTTCTTCCGGGAAGTCGATGATCTCTTCGACGACATGGGCGACAACGTCAACAATGGTCCCGCTGCTGCACCAGCTCCTGTCCAGTATGTGTTCATGTCTTCTCTGTTCAATCTCATGTTTCAGATCCTACTAGAATTCCTTGTTCTAGCAATTGGAGTAGATTTGTTTTCTCCAAATTCTATACTATGTATGCCTGTTGCCTACTCTCTGGAAATTCATATGATTAAACTATGCATGCCCTTTGTCTACTCTCCGAAAATTCAAATGACTACTTTAACTATTGCAATTGTAGTTCTGCTTTACCTACTGTTTCTAGTAATTAAATTATGTGGTAAATTGCTCATATTTCCAACAATCCAAAAACCTTATTATAGGCAATTTACCCCAACTGGATTTGCTGCGTCTATGAGGCCACCTGTGTTTGAGGGCGCCAATTATAAGAGATGGCGCGTGAGAGCAGTTCTCTGGTTTCAATCCATGAACTGCTATGACGCCACTCTTGGCAAGCCTACGGGTGATCTTGACCCTCAACAGGAGGCAAACTATGAGAAAATGAATACCCTCTTTAAGCTTGCTCTGATCAGTGTTCTTGGAGATAACATTGTTGATGCTTATGCGTCATTTGACAATGGCAAGGATATGTGGGATGCACTTGAGGCAAAATTTGGTACCGCAGATGCTGGCACTGAACTGTATGTCATGGAGCAATTCTATGACTACAGGATGACTGATGAGCGCTCCGTGGTTGAGCAGGCTCATGAGATTCAGTCACTCGCCAAAGAACTTGAGCACTTCACTTGTGTGTTACCGGACAAGTTTATTGCCGGAGGCATCATTGCCAAACTTCCTGCCTCATGGAGGAGCTTTGCTACGTCTCTGAAGCACAAGAGACAGGAGTTTTCTGTCTCTAATCTCATCGGGACTCTTGATGTCGAAGAAAAGGCAAGAGCAAAGGACACACGTGCTCGAGGTGCTGATGGAAGTTCTAGTGCCAACCTGGTACAGAAGAGAAACTTCCAAACCCACAAGTTCAGAAACAAGAACAAGTTTGAGGGTAAAGGAAAGTTTGATGTGAAGAACAAGACACCACATTCTACCAACTTCAAGAAGAAGTATGAGAAGAAGTATGAGAAGAAGAAAGGAGTCTGCCATGTTTGCGGTGATCCTGAACACTGGGCTCCCAACTGCCCGAATCGCTTTGAAAAGCGTCAACATGGGAAAGGCGGCAAGACCGTCAATGTTGTCATTGGTGATACTGAGATGAAGGACGCAGGGTACGGTATATTTCCTACTGTTCTTTCAGTATGTCATTCTCCTGATTGGTGGATTGATACGGGCGCCAATGTACATGTATGTTCTGATATTTCCATGTTCTCTTCTTATCAGGCAGCAGGAACTTCTTCCGTGCTGATGGGCAACGGCTCACATGCTTCTGTTCGCGGTGTTGGTACGGTCGATCTGAAGTTCTCTTCGGGAAAGACTGTACGACTGAAGAACGTGAACTATGTGCCCTCTATAAATAAGAATCTTGTTAGCGGATCTCTTCTGTGTAGAGATGGCTACAAGCTTGTCTTTGAGTCGAATAAATTTGTAGTGTCCAAGTTTGGAACCTTTGTTGGTAAAGGATATGAATGTAGTGGTTTGTTTCGCTTGTCTTTGACTGATGTCTGTAATAACGTTGTAAACCATGTTTGCAACAATGAATCAAATTTATGGCATTCACGTCTTTGTCACATCAGTTTTAGCTGCATGACACGACTATCCAAATTGAGCTTAATTCCCCACTTCACACCTATTAAGGGTTCTAAGTGCCGAGTGTGTGTGCAAGCTAAGCAACCTCGCAAGTCCCATAAAACTGCAGAGGCGAGGAATCTGGCACCACTAGAGCTCATACATTCTGATCTCTGTGAAATGAATGGTGTGTTAACAAAAGGTGGAAAGAAATATTTCATGACGTTAATTGATGACTCCACCAGATATTGTCATGTGTATCTTCTGAAATCAAAAGATGAAGCTTTGAGTTTCTTCAAAATTTATAAAGCTGAAGCAGAAAACCAACTTGATCGAAAGATTAAGAGGCTAAGGTCTGATCGGGGTGGAGAGTATTTTTCCAACGAGTTTGATTCTTTTTGTGCGGAACATGGTATAATTCATGAGAGGACGCCTCCTTATTCACTTCAGTCAAATGGGGTGGCTGAGAGAAAGAATCGTACTCTAACTGATTTGGTTAACGCCATGTTAGATACATCGGGTCTTTCCAAGGCATGGTGGGGGGAGGCTATTCTGACTGCGTGTCATGTCCTAAACCGAGTCCCTACAAAAGACAAAGAGATAACTCCATTTGAGGAATGGGAGAAGAAAAGATTAAAACTCTCTTACCTACGACCTTGGGGTTGTTTGGCGTTAGTCAATATTCCATTCCCTAAGAAGCGTAAGGTTGGACCAAACACTGTGGATTGTGTTTTTCTGGGATATGCTTTTCATAGCATTGGCTACAGATTCTTGGTCATAAAATCCGATGTGTCTGACATGCGTGTTGGTACAATTATGGAGTCAAATGATGCGACTTTCTTCGAAGACATTTTTCCTATGAAGGATATGTCTACCTCGTCACATCAGGAGATTCCTAATTCATCAAGTCAAGAATTAGTTCCACTTCCTGAACCTACCATTTCGATGGAACACGTTGAAAATCCTATGGAGGACAACAGTGAAACTCCCAAAAGAAGCAAGAGACGGAGGACTGCAAAGTCCTTTGGTAATGATTTCATTGTATACCTCGTGGATGATACTCCCAGTTCCATTTCAGAGGCCTATGCATCTCCAGATGCTGACTATTGGAAGGAAGCCGTCCGTAGTGAGATGGATTCCATTTTGGCTAATGGAACTTGGGAAATCACTGATCGTCCTTACGGGTGCAAACCTGTAGGATGCAAGTGGGTGTTCAAGAAGAAGCTTAGGCCTGATGGTACTATTGAGAAGTACAAGGCACGGCTTGTGGCCAAGGGTTATACTCAAAAGGAAGGTGAAGATTTCTTTGATACTTACTCACCTGTGGCACGCCTGACCACCATTCGAGTTCTACTTTCGCTGGCTGCTTCACATGGTCTTCTTGTTCATCAAATGGATGTTAAGACCGCTTTCCTAAATGGAGAGTTGGAAGAGGAAATTTACATGGACCAGCCAGATGGATTCGTGGTAAATGGTCAGGAAGGAAAGGTGTGCAAATTGCTGAAATCTTTATATGGCCTTAAACAAGCGCCTAAGCAGTGGCATGAGAAATTCGAAAGAACTTTGACTGCAGCAGGTTTTGCTGTAAATGAAGCTGACAAATGTGTGTACTATCGCCATGGTGGGGGCGAAGGTGTCATTCTTTGTTTGTATGTTGATGACATACTAATCTTTGGAACTAACCTCAAAGTGATTGAAGAGGTCAAGAGTTTCCTATCTCACTGTTTTGAGATGAAAGATCTAGGAGTTGCTGATGTTATCCTTAACATCAAGTTACTGAGAGATGACAATGGTGGGATAACACTGCTTCAATCTCACTATGTTGAGAAGGTCTTGAGTCGTTTTGGGTATAGCGATTGCAAGCCTTCACCAACCCCATATGATCCCAGTGTGCTACTTCGTAAAAACAGAAGAATTGCAAAGGATCAACTTAGATACTCTCAGATTATTGGCTCGCTTATGTATTTAACTAGCGCTACGAGGCCTGACATCGCGTATGCTGTAAGCAAACTTAGCCGATTTGTTTCAAATCCGGGCGATGATCATTGGCGCGCTCTTGAGAGAATCATGCGCTATTTGAAAGGCACTGCGAGCTATGGGATTCACTATTCTGGGTACCCAAGGGTACTTGAGGGTTATAGTGATTCAAATTGGATATCTGACGCTGATGAGATAAAGGCCACGAGTGGATATGTATTTACACTTGGTGGTGGCGCTGTTTCTTGGAAGTCTTGCAAGCAGACCATCTTAACGAGGTCAACTATGGAAGCAGAACTCACAGCATTGGACACAGCCACTGTTGAAGCAGAGTGGCTGAGACAGCTCTTGATGGACTTACCTGTGGTTGAAAAACCTATACCCGCTATTCCAATGAACTGTGATAATCAAACTGTGATCATCAAAGTAAACAGTTCTAAGGACAATATGAAGTCATCAAGGCATGTGAAGAGGAGACTAAAATCTGTCAGAAAAATGAGAAACTCCGGAGTTATTGCATTGGATTATATCCATACATCTAAAAACTTGGCAGACCCCTTCACAAAGGGTCTATCGCGTAACGTGATAGATAATGCATCGAAGGAGATGGGTATGAGACCCACAATATAAGTTGTTCACTGTGGCAACCCACTCTATGTGATCGGAGATTCCGTGAATTAGAATTGGGAGACAAGCTGTTGATCAACTGAGAGGAGAGTATCCCTACTTTTTATATTTATACCACTCCATGAAGATGCAATGCTCTCCTACTCTGCAAGGCAGGTTGATGTTTATCTTAATGTGTTCTAAGTGGCTTATTTAAGCAGAGATGTTGTCCTGCAGAACATCCTTTGAAGAACACACCTATGTGAGTCTGACTGTCAAACGTCGCAGTCCATGAGAGTTGGGTGCTCTCTAATAAACTCATGAAAGGTCAAGGAGTATGACGCATAAGCTCCACCCGCGGGGAAGTCCTGCGGCAGCCTAGTATCGATCAAGGCTTTATGTGAAACTAGATTCGCAGAAAACTTGCAGTTCAAGGCGCAGTCCACTGTCCAAGTTGCTTACTAGTGTAGCATAAAGTTCTAGGTGGAAGTTCAACTTCACAGTCTCCACTAAGCATCGGTATATAAAACAATGTTTTGGAACCAAAGGCAAATTTCGTGTGCCTCTGGGATCTGGTGGGGGATTGTTGGAATTTTGGCCCAAATAAACCAGCCCATTTAATATTCCAGAAATTCCTAATAAATCCTAGAGGCCCACTTGGCCCATTCGTGCATGGCAAGAGGTGGGACAAATGTTTAGTCCCACATTGCTAGTTGAGTGGAAGTTTTACCTGTTTATAAGGGAGGGCTTTCCACTTGTTGTATGAGCATGAGAAAGAGATGACTACACGCGCGCTCCTCCTCCGCCGCCCGCCTCGCCACGCCTCGCCTCGTCACGACGCGCGCCGCGGGTTGCGGGAATGCCTCGAGCCGAGAGCCTCTCTCTCTCTTTATTTTGCCACACGCACGAATTAGAATATGAACAGGCACATGAATCTGAAACGAAACGCTTTGCTAAGTGGGTTTTGATTACGGAGGCTGCTCAGCTTCGGCTGTTTGCCTTCCGACTCTTCGTTTCATCTTGTCGCGTGGCCTGTTCGGCTTCTGCTCCGTGCCTATAAAACCAGAGGTCGCTCCTCTCCAGAGAGACACACAGCAATACACTGCCTTCTCGTTTCCAAGCCTTGCGCCACCGCTCAAGTCTTCCCCATCCTGGCCTGCGGCGTGCACCGCCGGTCGGGACAGTAGGCCTCCGAAACTGCGCTACTTCGAGTCCTGTACGGGAGAAGGGCGATAAGGTTTTTGGGGAGCGCTCTGCGCGACTACTGGCTTCTTCATCACGGACGACAGCGACATCTTCCCGAACGACGACTTCTTCCCGGAAGTCGACGATCTCTTCGACGACATGGGCGACAACGTCAACAATGGTCCCGCTGCTGCACCAGCTCCTGTCCAGTATGTGTTCATGTCTTCTCTGTTCAATCTCATGTTTCAGATCCTACTAGAATTCCTTGTTCTAGCAATTGGAGTAGATTTGTTTTCTCCAAATTCTATACTATGTATGCTTGTTGCCTACTCTCTGGAAATTCATATGATTAAACTATGCATGCCCTTTGTCTACTCTCCGAAAATTCAAATGACTACTTTAACTATTGCAATTGTAGTTCTGCTTTACCTATTGTTTCTAGTAATTAAATTATGTGGTAAATTGCTCATATTTCCAACAATAGTTTCTATAGAAAACTTAAAATAAAACCTTCATTAATCATTTTGAAATTTTGTTTTCTTGGATCCAACAAATCTAAAATATTGTTTTAAGATGCAATCAAGAATGATCCAAGTCTTGGAATAAAAATCACTCAAGTAACATCAGGGAAATCATCAGGGGAAATTATAACCGTGTTTTCAGGAAAAATTGGTATTGGTTTTAAAATAAAACCAAACTTGCATTGCATATATGATTAAAATCATATACACATTTTGGTTCAAACAATCATGTTGTTAGAAAAAAATATTTGTTGGCCTTAAATTTTGTCTCCTTGAACTACAGTACAAGGTTCCAAAAACTGGGGTGTGACAGCTTCCAGCACTTCTATGGGCTCTTCTCGAGCCACCGGGGTTTGAATTAACTCAATTTCATCCTATTCCGACATTTGGGGTATGGGGATTTCATTCTTTTTCTTCTCCACAGTTTTGACTCTGCTGCCTCCTCCTACTTCCATGTTTTGGTTGGCAATATCTGCCAATTTTCCATCTTCTTCTGGAGTTTATATTGGAGTTTCTTGGCGGTCTTCTTTTTCAATTTGGAAGAAGGAGGTTTCTTGCCAGGTTCTTCCTCCGTCAGTTCTCTGACATCAGGGTAAGTTGGGCGAGCTTCACCATCCTCTTTTTCCTCATCTGGCGGAGGTGTTTTGGGGTCTTCATCGTCTTCGGCATCCGAGTTTTCAGTAGGTTTTGCCATAAGTACTTCGTGGAAGCTCCCTTGCATACATTTGACCTTTCTTTCGAAAGTGTCTTCATCTTTGGAGTCTATGTCTTCATATCTAGGTTTCGACTCCAATCTTTCTTCTATAGCAACTAATACAGAGTCGGCTTCCGAGTTCGTTGTCTCGCTGACGGGTGTCGGATCTTCCACTTGTTCTGTGGGATGATGGTTTTCTGCTTCTTCCACGGGATTGCTTACTTCCGTGTTGTCCGCCATCTCGGACTGCACCATGCCAATGAAGTGAGACCTGA
Organism: Alopecurus myosuroides; assembly: GCA_028641055.1. NCBI lineage: Eukaryota > Viridiplantae > Streptophyta > Magnoliopsida > Poales > Poaceae > Alopecurus > Alopecurus myosuroides. Next base: position 376,692,232 of record CM054057.1, on the reverse strand, counting down.
TTGCAGGCATCTCCGAAGAGGCAGAAAATTCGGCACTGTTTTGGCGATTCGAGCAGAATCTGGTATCATAGTTTTCCTCAATTGGGTATAGGGCGGGTGGGATAAATTTACTTCCACCGCAAAACCCCATTGCTTCTGCTGTTAATCCGATAAAGATATTTGTAGATCCAATCGGTAAAACGAAAGCACTTACCAGGTGATTCCGTGCCGGTATGTACGATCCGTTCTCGAGGAAGCATCCGACGTCGCCATCGAATTTCAGGCTTCCGACAGTTATTGTACTGCCGATTCCGTTGAGTATCCCCGATCGAAACGAAACTCCTGACGCCGCTGGCCCCACGGTGGGCGCCAACTGTCGAGACATCATAGTAGAGTTCATAGACGGGGGTGCCATGAGCCTACTGGTAGAACCATGGGGGGACGTGATAATACGACAAACGAGAACACCGAGTTTTACCCAGGTTCGGTATGATGCAACTAGGCGGCGTTCCTACTCCTGCAATCTCACTAAATCAGGGCTGAAGCCTGAAGTATACAAAGTACAATGTGAGTATGGTTTCGCTAAATCAGCGAGGATCAACTTCTCGGCGAGTTGGATTCTAGCTAATTGTCTATCTGTTCTTGCTCCCGTCCGGCTTTATATAGATAGCCGGATTAGGGCTTAGAGAAAGGAAACCAAGAAGACTACGAAAAGTATCTAACTTGGAAAGTAAGGAATTCGTCTTCTCCTCCAAGCCGCACCACTTTGGGCCGTGGTCCGAGTTCTTCTAGAAACTGGCTTACTGTGCGTCAGCTTACTGGGCCGCCCAATGGATTGTGATCCATTACCTATGGGCCACCCTGGTAATCCGTCTCTTAGGACAATGCCGAACATACCACTAATAGGCATATATCCGACACCTATTGTCCAACCACCTGATTGGAACTTACCTTTTGAAATGTGATGCTAATGATTTTGCTGTAGGTTTTCTTCTTGGACAACGCGTAGATAAGAAGTTGAATGTTATTCATTATGCTAGCTACACTCTTGATGCTGCTCAAAAGAATTATGCTACTAATGAAAAAGAGTTCTTAGCTATAGTTTCTGTATGTGATAAGTTTAGACCTAATATTGTTGACTCAAAGGTTACTATTCACACTGATCATGCTGCTATTAGATACCTTATGGAAAAGAAATATGCTAAGCCTAGGCTTATTAGATGGGTGTTGCTTTTACAAGAGTTTGATTTGCATATTGTGGGTAGGAAGGGTGCTGAAAATCATGTTGCTAATAACTTGTCTAGATTCGAAAACATTACTTTTGACCCTATTATTGTTAATGATAGTTTTCCAAATGAACAGTTGGCTGCGATAAAGGTAAAATCCCAAGATAGTCCATGGTATGCTGATTATGATAACTTTATTGTTTCAAAGTATTTGCCTCCAACATTTACGGCTCAACGAACAAGAAAATTCTTCTATGATTTGAGGCATTATTTTTGGGATGACCCACATTTATATAAAGAAGGAGTAGATGGTATTATGAGAAGATGTGTTCTAGATCATGAACAACGTGAAATATTGAAGAAGTTCCATAGTAGTGCTTATGGAGGACTTCACTCTAGAGATAGAACCGCACAAAAGGTTCTACAATCAGATTTCTATTGGCCTACTCTCTTTAAATATGCACGCAAATTTATTTTTTCTTGTGATAAATGTCAAAGAGTAGGAAATATTTCTAGACGTAATAAAATGCCTATGAGTTATTCTCTTGTTATTGAACCTTTTGATTGTTGGGGATTTGACTTTATGGGCACTTTTCCTCCTTCGAATGGTTACACTCACATTCTTGTTGCTGTTGATTATGTTACTAAGTGGGAAGAAGCTATACCTACTAAAAGTGTTGATGGTGAGACTGTAACATTCCTGTTTTTCTACAATAGGGTTTGTGGTGTTGAGTTCATGGCATGGCATGCATGCAAATTTTGAACTAAGTTTTACATTGAATTTAAATTAAAACTTGCCCAAAAACCACTTAAAGTGGTCACCCAAATTTTGTTTTAAAAACATTCTCAGTTTTGGCAAACAAAAGTATGGTGCCTTGGAAATTTCTTAAGGTTTCCAAAACATATTTTGGTTAATTTTTTCTGTGTTCGTTTAGGTCCCCAAACTCTCGTTTCCCTTGCAGTTTTTAAAGGCAGAAGGACTTGTCTGTAAATTTTCCAAAACTTCAGGGGGTTATGGGGAGATATCCCCTTCTGTCGTGTTCCTCCCCGGGACAGGCAGTCTCACAGCTCACCGGTGAGGACGCCACGCAGCTGCCTGCTCGCCCCACTCCACCCCGAGGCCCCAATATCGTGCATCGACCTCTCTCTCTCTCTCGCCCCTCACTGTCACTCTCGCTCTCGCTCTCTGCTCCTCACAGTGAGCATGGAACCCTAACCCTAACCTGAAACCCTAAATCCGGTGAGGTTGAGAATCGCCGCTGCGTTGGACCCCGCCGAGCTACACCGAGCATGCCACGAGGGTCGCCTCGACCTCCTCTGTCACCCTGCGGAACGAATTGAGTCGGGATGGCCGGAACAGACGCCGCCATCCCCTTCTTCTCCGTCACCGACCGTCGGCCTCCGCCACTCGCCGTCGTCGAATTCAACCTCGACGCGACTCCCCGTCACCTCCTATGCGCTCACGGTGAGCTTCTCTACCTCCCCATGGCCTCAGCTCGCTTCCTTCCCCTCGGAATCCCCTCCCCGACGTCTCCATGTCATCGCCGCCGCGAAAAGTCGCCGACGGCGCAGCTCCGGCGGTCATTCTAAAGCGGCGCGGCCACCAAACTGTTCAGCGTTGACTCGCCCCGTCCTCTTCGATTTGTGATTCGGTCGACGAATCCGTCGATTGCTTCACGGGTGAGCCACAGTGGCAAGTCCTGACGTCGCGGTGACGTCATTGTGATGTCACCACGGGCCCCCCAATCGCCAGCTGGTTTCTCTGTTTGGAAAAGAAACTTAAATTGACATGTGGGTCCCACCCTTAATAGAATTCGAGAAAATGACTTAAAATTGTAAATTTAATATCTCTTAAAATATTAATCAGAAAAATAAAATAAATATATGGAAATGCTCAGAAAAATGTACTCTATCCAATTATATCATTTTCAATCATGTTTGAGAAAGTTGAAAATTGAACATTATTTTGAATTTGTTTAAATCATACTAATAGAGAAAATAAGTTTTTATTCACTAAAATTAGAAAATTAAAAGTTATATACCAAATTGCTCAAAAATGACAAATGCAATCTAGTTATGATGTTTTCAAACCCATTTGAGCACTTTAACTTGTACTCACATCCAGAATTGTCCGAAACCCCCTCCGGGGTCCATTTCGGTCTTATTTTTGCTGAACTGCATCACACACATTCGAACCCTAGCAACCCATTTAACCTGTCTAGGGATTTATCTCAGTGCATTAACTTGCTCATGCATACATATTGCGCATTGCATCGATGCCATGTGTTGATTGTTGTTCTTCTTGTTTCGGTGTTTGTTTCCCTCGGTAGAACGTGACTCCGAAGAGAAGCCAACAACTCCATGACGAATACTTGATCCTAACCGACAAGTCAAGCACTTAACCGAGAAGACAATTCTATTGGTTTTCTTATAACCAAGGCAAGCATAACCTCTTATCTGCTCATATATTTTTTCCAACAATATTTGACTCTCGTACTTTGCATTCGATTCCAAAGTATTTGATGCTAGTAGATATAGTTCACCTATATACTGTATTGCCTCAATATCCTGATCCACTGCTCCTAGCCGCCATAGATTTGCTTGTGCGCATCACCAGAGCCTCATATCTGCTTCGCTTAGCTTTACATGTTTGTTTACCTCTGCTGCATCCGGTTGATGAATCAGAGCTGCGATAACCTAGTATGATATGATGACGTGGTGAGATGAGCCCTGTGTGGTTAACTAGACTAAGGCTTGGACGGGAGGCCACTTGGGAAGTGGTTGTTCGTTCCGTACTTGCCAACCCTAGGAGTAAGGTCGGGCGCAGAAGCCAAGACTGAGCGTACAACCACGCGCGATGGCCATGAGCCTCGCCGACCGACTAACTTAGCTGGCTTTATCCATGAGTCACGTAGTTTGAGATTTCCATTCGGCAACGCAAATAAAACCTTTTAAACGGTTTTGAAAACAAAATGCTCCGCTAGGGCGTGACCGGGGCCAAGTGATGGACGTACACGAATCTTAACCCCGCCTCACAGAGACAGGTGCCGTCAGGAGGATGGCCAACTCCCTGTTGACGGGGTGGCCCTGTCTTGGGTTGACTCATGGATAGAGTCGGGTAAGGTAAAGGTCATGGCCGACCACACTCCGCCGGCACATCGTCGGAATTGTGCCAATAGCTTGGCATTAAGAGTCGATTGGTACGTGATATGGGGTGGCCCAATCTTCTCAATGAGCTTCTCTCTCTCCTTTTGTATTTTCTGATATATGTGGATAACTAGTGCTACACTGAGACCTCTCACTTGGATGACCCTTGTTGCCAATGCAACAACAATCAAGCCCTTTGGATATTCTCAACTACACACTCTTGCACAAGCAATCAATGATCACAAGTGGTCCTGTATCCCCCTAATTCCCAATGGAATAGCAAGATATCACGCAAACTTTGACTTGGTAATACTTCAAGATGAATGCTTAGCAGCAATACAATCTCAAGGCTAGGGTTTCTGTTGTCTAAATTGTTCTCCCCTAATCCACACGCAGGTGGCAAGAATATAAGGGGGAGGGGAGCGGCCACAAGGGTCCTTGCGCAAGCAAACCCACCTCCTACTAGGACTCCTATTAGCACTAGGAGTCCAACTAGGACACTAATAGCACAAATATGGATACAAACCGATCCACCATTAAGGGATTCGGCCACATATGGTATACAAACCATACCTATTCGAAAATAGGATTTCTATGGTGCATTTGACTTGGTGGAGGCACCTATCCCCATGTCTTGATGAATAACAATTGTTTTATTGGAATAACAATTGTTATGAATTGTTTTCACCATCTTGCTTTATTGTTTTCACCAATGTGATCTTGTTTCACCATCTTGAATGTTTGTTTTCACCATGGTCATGTGGTCTTCTATCAACTCTCCATTCATGCTTGTGATAATCCTTAGGCATATCCCTACCATCCTCCCTTTCTTCAAGACAAGACGTCCTCGTCTTGTGATAATCTGAAAGTGGAAGAAACAAAAAGAACAAAGTGTATGCACAGTAGATGTATCTATAATGGCATTCATTAGTGGTTAGTAAAACAAAATATTGTGCATATGTCATATGATCACAAAGTTTGTATGAAAACAACACATAATAGTCATAGTCTTTCATAACATAGCAATCATAATTGCAAATATAATTGAAGCTTGTTTTAATATCACATGTATCCAACCAATATTGTGGTAAACTAAACATATGTGTAATGTTATGCCCATATGTAAGAATTTGATTGTCATCTATCCAAGGTAACATATATTTTAATTCGGCCACTTTATCATAAGTGATACATATGTGATCTACCATGAAAATTTTATTCAAGTTATAATCACCAATCAAATAAAATTTGAAACTAGTATCATATGTGCTAAATTTATCATAAACAAATTTATTCATAGCACATTGCACATCAATTGGTTCATTTAACATGACATAATACATAATATCACTAGATGGTAGCTTAGCAAGTACTTCTTTATGTGTAATAAAAACCATATTGTGAAATTTCGAATTCAGCATAGTATTATATGGTTGTAAACTATCACATAATTCACTACTTGTTTTTACTAAACCGAAATCAATACCCTTCTCAATACTAACCTCCTCATGTGTAGTAGGTATGATCTCATCAATAGCTTGTGAATTTGAAGGTTGTAGCTCCCTTTCTTCAAAAATAACCTTCATATCACAAGCAAGAACACTAGTACCCGTGGCATAATCCTCCAATATATGTGATGTTTGTGATGTTTCTTTGTGCTCCCTTTCTTCAATAGCAACCTGTACACAAGAAACAACACTAGGAAGAGAAATTATGTCATTAGTTAAAAGGCTCTTTCCACTCGGCCTAGACTTGTCTTCCTCCATAGATTTTGTTTTTTCATTCTCCTTCTCTAGATTCACCTCTATTTTCTGTCTTGATTCATTCACAATCTGTTGTGGTGTCATAGGCCTCAAAATAATATCCTTATTATTCCAATTCAAGTGATATGTGTTTGCTCTCCCCATATGTGTAACCTTCTTGTCAAATTGCCAAGGTCTTCCAAATAATAAGTGACAAACTGTCATGGGAACCACATCACACTCAATTGTATCTTTGTATGGTCCAATTTGAAAATCCACTCTCACCATATGGCATACCTTGATTTCTTCCTTGTTACTTAACCATTGAATATAATATGGATGTGGGTGTGGATTGTAATTCAAACTTAGCTTTGCACATAACTCCTTGCTTGCTAGATTTCTACAACTTCCTCCATCAATAATCACCTTGCAAGCCATATTGGGTCCAACAATTGCCTTGGTTTGAAATAAATTGCATCTTTGGCTCTCATCATTGCTAGGAATAACACTCAAAGCCTTGGTGCAAACAATGGTTGGATAATTTGTAGCATAAGCATTAAGTGGACCATCATCATCATATGTATCCTCTCCATTAGGATTAGCATCATCTCCACTCTCATACTCATCATTAGCATTGATCACCATAATTTTCTTGTTAGGACAATCTCTCTTGAAGTGCCCTCTTCCTCCACAAGTATGGCATGTCATGTCTCTATGTCTAGCTGTTGATTGAGTAGAACCACTTCCACTAGCTGTTGGTTGTGGTGTTTTATTTGTATTAGTGATGCTTGTCTCGGGTTTGGATGGTGTACTAGCTGCTGGTTGGGCAATTGGAAATGTTGGAGGTGAAAAGGAAGAAGATCTTGATGGCCAAATCCTCCTTGGGGCCATAGTAACCTCCTCGGCCAACCTCTTTTCTGCCTCCCTTGCTTGATGCAACAATTCTGTCATATTGCTATATTGAACATGCCTCACAATGCATCTAATTTGAAAGGACAATCCTGAAAGAAATCTTTGCATTGTTTGTTCTTTTGCTTCAACAACCCGAGTTCTTTGTAGCACTAATTCCATCTCCTTGTAATATTGATCCACTGAATTTGTTCCTTGTTTCAAATTTTGCAATTTGTCATAGAGAGTCCTCAAATAATTTGTTGGAACAAACCTGTCTGTCATAAGTTGTTTCATCTCAGCCCAAGTAGTAATTTCTGGTTGATTTTGTGTTTCCCTCAATCTTATGATGCCATCCCACCACAAGAGAACATAACCATCAAATCCAGAAGATGCTAACTTGATTTTCCTCTCATCAGTGTAATTATATAATCTCCATAGCTTTTCTATCTTCAATTCCCACATCAAGAACTCCTCAACATCATCATTATCACATGTGAGAGTAGGCACAAAGAATTTGGGTTTCCCAAGGCCATCCTCCTCTCTATTATCCTCCAATGGTATCCTTCTAGGTGGAAAATTGCCACGGCCTCCATAAGCAATGGCTCGGCCTTCTTCATGATTACCACCAAGATTAGCCCTTTGTAATTGTGTGGAGATATTTGCAACTTCCCTTGTAACATTAGTCATAGCTTCTTCAATAAGCAATTTCAAATCTTTTCTGAGAACTTGATCATATTCTTCAATTTTCTTCTCAACTCTTTGCTCAATCCGATTAGCAACAGCTCCTCTAAAGAGATTAAAATCTGCCCATGTACATGTATCATCAGCAGTCTTTGTTTTGGGCATCACATCAGCTTCCTCCTTGTCACCCTGCACAGAAGATTCACTAGCAAAACTCATGATTAATGGGTTAGTGAAACAAATACTCAATGGGTTGTGGTGCCTCTCAAACTCACTCAAACCAGCAAAGGAAGGTTCACTTACTGTTCCAAAGTGAATAGGATTAACTTACCAACAAGTACCAATGAAAACTGTGTCAAGTGTGAGAAGAGAATACCCAGGCTATCAAGTGTCACAATGCAAAACAGGGTATTTGGTGGGGCTTGGTTGGGATTCCTAACAACACCAAAATAACAACTCACTCTTGGAGATAACTGTGGCTTAGCAAATATATGGTAGAGATTTTGCAAGCACTAGAAAGACACTAACAAATACTCAATGAAACAGGCACAAGATTGCTCAATTTGTCCACAAAAATTCCAATAGAGAATAGCTTCCACTAGTGATATGTAGCTCGGCCTCTTTTGAATTTTTCTTTCTTTCTATTTTTTTAATACTTTTTCCTTTTTCTCTATTTTTTTGATTTTTTCAATGGCCTTTGAATCAACTAGGAGCAATAATGTAGATGGAAAACAAAAATTAGTGGACAGATGATCAAATGAGCAGCCTGATAGAGCAATTAAACAGCTAGTCTTATGGGTTTTGGTACCTAAAGTGTGCTGTAGAAAGGCTGTAGCTATGGCTTATCAAAGATCAGAACAAGATCCTAGAGATAACAGGGGTAAAACAAAAGAAAATCTAAGAAAACAGATGTTAAACGAGCTCACGACAGCAACTATAGCCCACGGCAGAGAAACAGCGGCAAAACAGGCTCACAGCAGGCGTACGGCAGAGAAAACGCGCGCGGCAGAGCTCACGGCAGCGTGCGGGGGTGTGTTGCGGTGGGGTGCTGCGGATGTTGCGCGCGGTAAGGATTTAGGGGCACTGGTGTGGCGAATCTGATACCGACTAGGGGTAGGGCGCGGAAGTGGCGGCAGCGGCGGGAGTGTTTTGCGCTGTTTTGGCGCTCGCGGCAGTGATTCCGAGCGCAACCAGGAAACCGACTGCGGTAAGGAAAACACACGCGCGGGTAAGTGATTTTGGGCACCGAGGGGGGGTATGGTAAGCGATGGGTGGTGCGGTAGTGGGAGGGTGGCGGCAGCGATTTTGGTGGTTGTTTGGCTCACGGTAGGACTCGGATTTGGATCCGATTATGGAGATACACCCGTGGCTATATGGAAGTGACAAATCGAGATCCAAAATCAATCCCCCCAAAGGAAAAATTGTAGGTCTTGAAAATCCCGAGATGAACACACACGGCAACAATATTTTTGGTGTAAATTTTCGGATAGAAACACAAAGAACTAGATGAACCCTAAAATAAGAAAACCTAAAAACAGAAAAAAAAAAAAAAAACAGGAACACAAATCAACAAAAAGCAGCAATTAGGTAGATGCAAATTGGTGTTGATCTAGGTTCTGGCAATGATCTAAACAACTATTTTTGTGTGGATTTTTTCTGGATAGGAATAAAAACAACTAAAACTAGGGATAACTTTGCTCACCGAGTAAACCTGGAGAATCTGATACCAAGATGATATGGGGTGGCCCAATCTTCTCAATGAGCTTCTCTCTCTCTTTTTGTATTTTCTGATATATGTGGATAACTAGTGCTACACTGAGACCTCTCACTTGGATGACCCTTGTTGACAATGCAACAACAATCAAGCCCTTTGGATATTCTCAACTACACACTCTTGCACAAGCAATCAATGATCACAAGTGGTCTTGTATCCCCCTAATTCCCTATGGGATAGCAAGATATCACGCAAACTTTGACTTGGTAATACTTCAAGATGAATGCTTAGCAGCAATACAATCTCAAGGCTAGGGTTTCTGTTGTCTAAATTATTCTCCCCTAATCCACACGCAGGTGGCAAGAATATAAGGGGGAGGGGTGTGGCCACAAGGGTCCTTGCCCAAGCAAACCCACCTCCTACTAGGACTAGGACTCCTAATAGCACTAGGAGTGCAACTAGGACACTAATAGCACAAATATGGATACAAACTGATCCACCATTAAGGGATTCGGCCACATATGGTATACAAACCATACCTATTCAAAAATAAGATTTCTATGGTGCATTTGACTTGGTGGAGGCACCTATCCCCATGTCTTGATGAATAACAATTGTTTTATTGGAATAACAATTGTTATGAATTGTTTTCACCATCTTGCTTTATTGTTTTCACCAATGTGATCTTGTTTCACCATCTTGAATGTTTGTTTTCACCATGGTCATGTGGTCTTCTATGAACTCTCCATTCATGCTTGTGATAATATAATCCTTAGGCATATCCCTATCAGTACGTGTGGGTAAAGTGTACCCCCTGCAGAGATAAATCTTTTCGAGAAGCCGTGTCCGCGGTTAAGGACGACTTGGTGGAAGTATTTTGGCCATAGATAACTTGAACATGACGTAAAAGATGTTGACAAAGCATGGAGGCAATAGATGAAGGGTGACTCCTCGGAGATGCCGAGAGGGGTGATCCTTGTAGCATGTGAGATGCTGGGAATTGATGTTGGTGGATTGAAAAGATGATGATTGCAGTAGTGAGTTTCTCATCTGTTTTGAAAACCTTCTATGAGACGTGCTATTCCTCCTTGATTTGGAAAATAAAGATTGCTTTACGCAAAATAGCCTTCATAAAACCCTTTCTGAAGATAGCAGATATATAATAGGTTAAATAAGTCTTGTTGAGTACCTCCCGTACTTAGGTTTGCTTAATTTTGGTTCAGGTGAAGATCTCACATCGGCGGTGTTTCAACGTGGACATCGACGATTAGTTTGGGGTTCCCAGGTAGCAGCCTGGAATCTATGGGCTGGGACGTCGCCTTATGTTGTGGCCTCTTAGGCCTTTTTGGTTCTTGTTTATTAGCAACATAATTTGCCTTCCGTTGTCTGATGTAATGTTGGGTCATGTGACCTCTTTTTGTAAAGCTATACTCTAGTAACACGTGTTGAATACAGCTTCCATGTTTAGAGTACTGCTTGGATCGGTTGTTGGTTTCGAGCTCATCGTTATACAGTTTTGGCTATGCCTGCATAGTTGTCGCAGTCGAGGGGTTGTGGAGCCGATGATCCATGTCCGAGCCCGCCTGCCGATGTGATTCGGCCTGGGGCGAGATAACCCCAGTAACCCTCCATTGTTGTTGCACTTTCTGGACACATAGCATCTCTGTATAGCTTTGGTCCCGATCCTTCAGTTTCATTCGATTCGTGGACGCTTTGATATGCATAGTTGGTTATGACTAGCAAGGACACAAGGAGTAGTAGTACCATGGTGATCTGGCCTACGTGCCGATGAATCCGGTCTGTCTGCCGTTGTTTGTTGCGGCCAGGGCTGGTAACCCTGAAGCCCTTGTGAGTCCATGTCTAGGAGCACATAACAGTATGTATATCTCTGGGTCCGGGGTCGTGACAAGTCATGGTATCAGAGCAGGACTACCTGTAGGAAAACCTTACCGCTTGGTCGATGTTCAGTCTAGTGTTTGTGAAAACTAGTTTGAAACTTCAAATGATTTAAAAAAAAACTTCTTAGGATTCTTTTTACTCCTTATCTGGTATCACTCTAACTTTGGGTCTCCTTACCTGTTTTGGATTTGAAAAGGTTTCAGTTATTCAAAACCTAGGTGCCTTCTTTGGCAAGGACGTTGTTACCCAAGTTGACCCGGTGTTAAAAAGTTTCTAGAGTCGTGTGAGTTCCATGTTGCATTATCTCTTAAACTGGGAGATTTCCTTTCCATCCTAGTCTCTCAGAGTTGTGAGGATTCCACGTTACCCTGTTCTAAAGGCTGAAATCCTGAACCTCGAGATTTCCTTTTCATCTCGAATGTACCCGTTATCCTCTGCTCAAATACTTCCGGAGCCATGTTTGTCTTCTTGGAAAGATACTCTGTGATTGATACTCATAGTATCCTTCAAGGAACTCAGATAGTAGTTGCTCAATTGTTTCAGTTTCTAACCCTCGGACTTGAACCGAAGGTCCCGGAATGTGCTAAATTGCGGTGGGTTGAATCATGCGGTTTTGTAACCACGTGATGCTCATGCTATCAGTACAGGATGTTGAACTTTAACCCAAGTTCTGTTTCTTTAGACCCTGAGGTACATTTTTCTACCTCGGGTTGGCTAGGCAATTCCAACTGTCATAGCCATAGGCTTTCCTTTGGAACCAAAAGGAATCACAACAGGAGTGATCATCATGGCCTCCACATCTTTCTTCTTGATTCAGCTATACTTCTCTTCTTAGCATGGGTTTACAAATGAGTATGACCTTGTGCATCCAACGTGATCTCAGGATTTTCCAAGAGCATGTTCCTATTCTTTGCTTACTTCCAAACCTCATCTATGGTTTGAAACATAAGTTTCGTATGTGTGTTGGAGTCTTCCAATATATTTTCTCTCGTGTCCCGTCTAAAGAATCCACCTTGAGATGTCAGGAGAAACAAACTCCAGTACCTCGTTCATCTCTAGGACCAGGTCAAAGTTTTGTAATTCGCGGATTAAAGAAGTTTTATCAGCTTCTATTCTGTTCAACCTCCGAGTATCACACTATTTTGTATCAAGAGGTTGTGTTGAGTTTCATGGCTTTACCGATGAAGTGATGCTCTTACACGTTTTCACTCCCCCTTCCTCCAAGCTTGAATGCTTGAGTATGATGGCTCTGTGCATTGACATGTGTATCGGATATTCCTAGCAAATTTTATTGCTTTGAAAATATAAGAAACATAAGTATCCTTCTTAGCACTATTGGTCACCCGGTCTCTACTTAAAGTTGACTGTGTTACCAAATCTGTTCATTCCGGTGCAAAATCTTGGTCAAAGATTTAGGTTCCTACCAAAGCTCTCAAGATCTTATCGGTTGCTTTAAAAAGTGTTGTGGGGCTACCCCCGACTAGGGTAAGACAGGTGATAAAACAGAGTTCAAGGTACTGTTTGCCGGGTAGGCGGCTACCCGGTATCTGGTATCCGGTAGACGCTACTCGGTGATAAGTATTGAAGGCCAAGGAGAATATACAAGTGAAGTTCAGAATTGACCGAGTAGAGCTCGGGTGGTCCGAGTAGATGGGCAGCAATCCTAATCGGGCACAAAGTCAATGGAGCCGTTCTGACGAGATCCTGCGTATCCCGCAGCCGTACAGGCGTGTGGTTCAACTTACAAGGAACATGACTATCCGCGCTACGGCGTGGGTACAGTGAGGGTGGGCGCCTGTCATGTCTTGTCACTGACAGGGGGACAAGACATGTCAGGGGCCTACTCTGTGAGACTGACAGGGTGGACAAGTCCTGTCAGCCGGACGGCGTGGCGACTTCTCGCCACGGCGTCAGCGGGAACACGGAGGCGTGCGCCGTTGTCACAGGGGAGTTGTCACTTCGTGTACTTTTAATCACTATTTACTCGTTGGGTACCAGTATATAAGGTACCCAGCCCCCTCCTGCGCAAGGGACGTTGGCCTGGAGAGCATTTATTACAAGAGCTAGCGCTAGACAGAGAGAGAGAGAGAGCTAGAGAGTGGCTACTCGGCTAAGAGCCTGATTTGTACTGTAGCTACTCGGTCATACTATATACAGAGAGGTAGGTAGGAGTACGGGTGTTACCTCCACACGAGGGCCCCGAACCTGGGTAGATCTTGGTCTTTGCCGTGTTTCTGAGCGCGTCTACGTGACGTGCGATCCCTCCTCGAATACCTGCAGCGTCCATCGGCCCCAAACTCAAGCCACCCTATGGCATTTGTCTTCTCCATACCACGACAGTTGGCGCCCACCGTGGGGCCAGCAGCAGCGCTGTCTGGGGTGCATATTCGGACGGGACTGGTTACTCCGTCGGGGGAGCGCATGGTTTGTGGCCTTATCCACAGATTCGGCTCCTTCGACTTCGTCAGCGATAATGCCGGCAATTTCGGCAGCATGCCCTTGCCGGCAGGCGGTTCCGTGTTGTCTTTCGGCGCGCATCTGGTGTACATCGCCACCACCGTCATCCGCGAGTACCCTGAGGTGGTTCTCGTTGCCGATGATCCCCCCGCTGTTCTCGATGTCCGCGGGAAGCCGGCTGGCTGCTCTGTGGGCAGCGTGGAGGTGATGATGACGGGCCCGGCTATCGATGCCGGGAAAGGCGCGGCCGCTGCGGCTGACGTCATCGAGGATCCGGCTGCTGCTAGGGGCCACAGGCCCTACGAGATGCCCCGGAATATTCCGGGCTACGTGGATCCTTCTACATCGACCGCCATTCCGGCTGCTCGCGCTGGTGTCGAGCATCTCGGCATGCCTATCGCCACGGACGCTGATACAGCGGTGGTGAGGGCGCATATCGAGCAGCAGCGACTCGCTTTGCTGCGGGAGGCCCAGGAGCTGGAGAAGGTTAGGCTTGAGCTTAAGTTGGATCAGAATGAGTACAATAGGGCGCATGGCTTTACCCCTATTTATAGAAATCCTAGCAAGATAGGGACTATTCGGCGTAACTTAGGCGCTGAGCTAGCTAGAGATGGTAGAGATGCTAGTAAGTCTGCCAGTCAAAACACAGTTGGTAAGCCGAAATATAGTTCCCCTGCAAAAACGCTTAGAGCTGCAGAGGCTGTTGCTGCAGAGTTGCCAAATCTCACTGGTGAGGCCCGAGTAAGGCAGCAGGAGCGGCTCAATGAGCTTGTTCTGGAAGCTGGCAGGCAGAATGAGGCATTTCGGCAAGCCAACCCGGGGGGGCGGTGCGTCTCATGTTGTTCAGTCGCAAGGGGCGAGATCCATTGACCAGGCCTCATCGCCGCTTCCCGGGGGAGAGAGGGCACAGAGTGTAACCTCTGGGAGACACAAACAAATGCAGGTGTACGACCCAGCTGTCGCCGGAAAACAGCATGTTGTAGCGCGGCAGCCCAGCCGAAAACACAATGATGCAGGTACTGCCCATCCGGCTGCAAGAGCTCACCAAGAGGGGCAAGGAGGTAACCGAGAAGGCACATCTCGGCAGCATGTTGCTAACCCTGTCCAACATGTTGCTCAGCCTAATGTGGTTGCTAATGTGGCCAACCCGGTTGCTCTACCCGGACCAGTGCCTCAAGACCGCTACAACGACGGGTAGTCGGCCATGGAGCGTGCTGGGTACGCCGACCCAAGAGATCTCGCTACCTGGTTGGGAGGGAGAATGCTGGAACCAAGTGACGCAAGATACAAGCTGGACCGGCTCTACCGGTCTGAGGAGATAGAAGGGAAGGGCCCACCAGGGGCAGACTGTTTTGGTCCCAGGATCATGGGGGAGCCACCCGTGTCCAAGTTCCAGTTGGCTAGAGGGACCAAGACCTATGACGGAAGCACCAAGCCGGAAGACTGGTTGAATGACTATGTGACTGCCGTGTACGTTCCAGGTGGCAACAGGAGGGGGGCAGTTCGGTATGTGCCACAGATGCTAGAGGGCCCTTCCCGGATCTGGCTCAACAACTTGCCCAGAGATAACATCAACTGCTGGCTTGACTTCTCGCAAGCCTTCATCAGCAACTTCACCAGCACCTACAAGAGGCCAAACCGGCCGCAGCAGCTCTCGGCGTGGAAGCAAATAGAGGAGGAAACTGACCGGGAGTACCTTACTCGGTGGAGTACTCTGAGGAACACCTGTGAGGGTGTGAATGAGTCGCAGGCCATTGCGTGGTTTGCGCAGGATTGCCGTCATGGCAGCATGCTGTGGCAGAAACTGCAGAGTGAGATGCCGAGTACCCTCGCCGACACAATCAAGATTGCTGATATGTATGCACTCGGTGATTCTACTCAGGCTCTGCTTGATTCCTTCGAGCCCAAGAGGAAACACCATGATGGTTCTCGGCGCCATGACCGCCAGGAGTTCCGCAACAAGAGAAGAGAAGATCGTCCGGATATCCGCTACGTGATATGGGGTGGCCCGATCTTCTCGATGAACTATCTCTCTCTCTTGTTGTATTTCTGATAACTAGTGATTCACTGAGACCTCTCACTTGGATGATACTCGTTGCCAATGCAACAACTACCAATCCCTTTGGATATTCTCAACTACACACTCTTGCACACGCAATCAAAGATCACGAGTGGTCCTGTATCCCCTTATTCCCAGATGGAATAACAAGATATCACGCAGCTTTGCAATGGTAACACCACCCTATCGATACGAACATGGTGGTTGATAACTTTCAGATGAACATGGTTCAATCTAGAATAGCTAGGGTTTATCTTAAACTTCGTCTCCCCTACCTCAACTCGCAGGAGGGGTATAAGAGAGGGGGTGGTGCGGCCACAAAGGAACCCCTTGCGCAAGCACCCTATTCCTATTGGACTAGGACTCCTAATTGGACACAAAGATAGATACAAACCGACCCACACTATGGGATTTCGGCCCAACATGGCATACAAGCCATACCTACTCGAAAATAGGCTTTCTATGGTGCATTTGACTTGGTGGAGGCACCTATCCCCATGTCTTGATGAATAACAATTGTTTCCACCATGGCTTGATTGTTTATCAACATTTGTAAGCTTGTTTCCCATCAGCCACCTTATTGTTTTCCTCCTCATCTCGAGATCATCCTCCATCCATGTTTGTGTTATTAATAACCCTGCTAATGAATAATAACATAGCTTAGGTAGTATAACATTCTTATAACCACAAACAATATTTAATAATAAGAAGGAATTCACCTTTAGATAATCATCAATGAGACTTAGTATTTCCTTCCAACTCAAGCATAAATAATCTTCATGGACCTCTATTATGTCCATATCACTACGGGTATGACCATGTATCAGTTGTTACTCAGGATCAGGGTACTGCCGGGAGCAGCCAAAGGCAAAAAACAGCTGGAGCCCAATACGGGCAAAACCAGAATGAGGGCCAAAACTTCAAGAAGCAGTACAATGCTCCTCAGCAGCCCAACACCTCCCAGGGATCCGGAGATCCTGGCAGGTTCATCTTTGAGAACATGAAGGATGGACCGTGTAGCTTCCATACTCGGCATCCGAGTAGGCCGGCCAATCACACTACCCGGCAGTGCGGCTGGTGGGACAAGATCAAGGGCGAGGCTCTCGGTCAGCTGCCTCCTCCACCTCCTCTTCCGCTTTCCGGTTCCAATGTGCGGACTATACGGGTAGCTGCTCCCAGGCCAGCCGAGAACCAGAAGAGGGAGAATGTGAACCGGGTAGCTCAAGGAGCCAACCGGAACAACAACAACAACAACAACAACAACAACAACAACAACAACAACAACAACAACAACAACAACAACAACAACAACAACAACAACAACAACAACAACAACAACAACAACAACAACAACAACAACAACAACAACAACAACAACAACAACCGGAACAACAACAACAACAACAACAACAACAACAACAACAACAACAACAACAACAACAACAACAACAACAACAACAACAACAACAACAACAACAACAACAACAACAACAACAACAACAACAACAGGAACAACAACAACAACAACAACAACAACAACCGGAACAACAACAACAACAACAACAACAACCGGAACAACAACAACAACAACAACAACAACCGGAACAACAACAACAACAACAACAACAACAACAACAACAACAACAACAACAACAGGAACAACAACAACAACAACAACAACAACAACAACAACAACAACAACAACAACAACAACAACAACAACAACAACAACAACAACAACAACAACAACAACAACAACAACAACAACAACAACAACAACAACAACAACAACAACAACCGGAACAACAACAACAACAACAACAACAACAACAACAACAACAACAACAACAACAACAACAACAACAACAACAACAACAACAACAACAACAACAACAACAACAACAACAACAACAACAACAACAACAACAACAACAACAACAACAACAACAACAACCGGAACAACAACAACAACAACAACAACAACAACAACAACAACAACAACAACAACAACAACAACAAC